>CM046350.1:6697514-6955164 GCA_025403435.1 Artocarpus heterophyllus | reverse complement strand
GAAATCCTCCTAGAAGGCCAATGTGACATAGATCAATTTCCTTCTAAAAATACATTTTTTTAACCTCTAGCCTTGAGCTCGGCAGGGCGTCTGGAGAGATCACCCTCGTTGACCTTCTCGGCCTCCTTGTTAGGCACCGTGTGCGTCGCTGGCTGTGGCAGCCCGACCAACACCTCGAGGCCGTAGTCGTTGTCGACCTGCTGCATCAGGCTGTTGACCTCGCACTCCGGAGTCAACGCGAGGTGGACCCCGCCATGGTCCTCTCCATGAACTCTGCCTGGACCTCCATGTTCGCGAACTGCTTCTCAAACTGATCATCCATCGTCTCCGACTTCTTCTGAAGGTTCCCGGTGGCCAGGGAAGACTCCAGAGACTTAATGATGTTGGCCATGGACTTGTTGATGGTGGTCATCCTGGCCTCATGTCGTGGAGCCACCACAGCGTCGAGCCGTGACGCCAGCCGGTGGTAGTTCATCTGCTCGGTTCGCTTACGGATCATTTTCTCGGCGTAGATTCAAGCACCTTCGACGTTTCCTTTCTCCATGGCCTTCTTCCGCTTAAACTTATTGAACTTCTCTTCTGAAAGATCTGTTTTAGCCAATTGCCAAATTAAAGTCCAATTAATTAAAAATTACCTATGCATAAAGTAAAGAAATAACACAGACTTTTATCGTGGTTTCCTTCTTGCACTTACGAGCCTGGCGTTGAAGCGATTTAGATGTGAATTTCAACTCCATGATATGGTTCATCAATTTCTCGGTGTTCCCCATGGACATGATTTTCGATTTCCGATTCTAAGGTTTTGTTGTTGATGAAGTGTGTGTTCAATAAGAGAAAGATGATATGTTCAATTGATTACGTGCTTTTTTGCTTTACTCCGTTTCCCCCTTCACAACGCGTTGGTACGAGGTACGTACACACAGCAGGGTTCTTCGGTCTATGATTGGCACTACTTTGTTGGATTTTACATTAATGTTTTATTCATTTGCTCTTATCCAAGGGGCTTAACAACCACCTCAATCCGTAGTTTGTATAAAACTCTACTTCTTTACAAAATTTCCGTTGAAACAAAACAACAAGCTTGTAACAAAAATCTACTTGCTGGCGCCTCAGCAAGTCAAAACTTACATATCAACAAGAACTACACCACTTTATTCTTGTTAATACGATAATACGGTTCTAATCCCCTAACCAGGGTCGGCTTGATCTAACTTGAGGTCTTAAGAGCGATTTTTGAAGGAGGTGTACTTAATATATATCCTTTAATATGACACCATACATCGACATGAAAAAAGAAAATTGAATATATTTTGTATTATCCAATTAAAATAACAATATAATTTACTACATAATCAAGGAAAACAAATAACAACCAAATAAAATTACAATAAAATCAAAGTAATTATTGCATAAAAAAAGAGTAGTAATGATACTAAAAATACAATATTTAAGCTCATCATAAGCTTATTCAAAAAAAAAAAAAAAAAAAAACTCATCAAAGGCTTCTCTACTAACAAAAAAAACACACTTCTCCGTAGGAAGTACTCTAATTATTTCCAAAAAAAAAAAAAACCTACAACTAAATGTATTGTTTCTTTTTTTTTTACCCACCAACAAACCAAACCTATTGTATTTCTTTTTGGAGCATAACATATTATGTTCTTGAAAAATTTATATGTTTATTATTTCTCAAAGAAAAAAAAAAGAATTGTTGATTACTACATCAATTATTTGTATATCGAGTTTTATTAACAAATAAACATTTGTTTTGCTCATATAAAACTTAGTATAAATGGTTTATGTATTTTGATCATAATAGTGAAAGAACCTGAAAAAGTAAGTAACGTTTAATCTTGCAAAAAAATTATAAATAATGGGTCTAAGGTGAAAATTAAAGATAATCAAATTAAAACTTTAATCTTTTTTTTTTGGGAATTTAAAAGTTTAATCTTGATGTGCACTCCATATGTGAAAAAATAAAATCATATGTTTAAAACAATAATAGGTGACCTTTAGAATCTTTATATTTAAGGGGTCATTGAGTTATGAGCAACCACCAAAGCCAAAACACCTCAATCTTTCTGTTGCATAAAATGAAAAAAAAAAAAATGCATTGAAGTTAGCTATAATATAGACTAAAAAAAAGAAAAATTGAAGGCTTCATAAAATTGGGGGCCTTAAGCACTGGCTTAACTGCCTTAAGGTTAAGCCTCCACTGCCCTCGACTCCAACTTGTTTGCCTCAGCAAATGTCCTTTATCCCATAAATGGTCTGCAAAGCTGTTTAGAACACTTGTTATCAGCTTATGTCGTGTTTTTCCAGGTTAATTTTGAGTCCCCAAATTTAAAATATGTCCATAATTTTTTCAATATTAATATTTATATGTCTCCTTTTACAGTTTATTTTATCTATCATTTAAGTGCATTAATGGGATTTTAATAGAAATTTGTGTAATTTTAACTATTTTACATATTATTGTGTGGTTTAAAAGCATAGTTTAAACCACAAAATTATGTTTAAACTAATTTTACTACAATGTTTTTTGTCACAACATTTGAATTTCAAACTAATTTTGATTTAAACTTTTGGTTTTATTGTGTTGATTAGTTGTATTCTTATATACATTTCTAAATACTTGTTATTAATAGACATCAATTACAACAGTTCTGGCGATTCATAAAAAGACATTTTTATGTGAAAGGTTGCATGTGTTACAACGGTTGAATCAATTTGTCAACACGCAACTCTGTGTTTATAAATATGTTTTAGAATTTTTTAATTTTATTTCTTTAACTAGAGTACAATGATATAGCCAGTTATTGTATTTAAGATTTGTTGTATCTTAGGAGTAATTTGCCTCAAAAATCTTGTTAGCAAACTATCAAATCGGGGGCAAATAAAACCTTAACCCCCAAACCTAACGGCTATTTCCAGATTTCTAGAAACAATCTACTCATGATCAATAAGTTCATCAAACAAATGAATGAGTAAATAAATAAAACATTGTAAGCCAAAGTTAAATCCGACCTTAAGATTGCATATTGAAATTGTAACAAATTTTTTCTGTTTCTCTACTGCAGAAAAATCCTTCCATCAAGGATTATTATACAGCCACAAAACAACAGTTACCATGGCATTTTAATGGGCATAAATATGAGGCCAATAACTGCAACAAATTAAATTGGTTTCAATTCATTTTGAAACCGTTAAGAAAAAAAACTGTTACATTCTCCCACTTGGTCTCCATATTTATCCTTATACTCATTAAACTCAAACTTTCAAGAAACAAATACATGAATCATGGCGATAGTTTCTCTAAATTGTGAGTATTATCTTCCATGTATTACAATGTATTATTTCTCAGACTTTATTCCTTATATGGTAACTTAACTTTATGAATAAACCCAATGTTTATTCTTGATCCTACCAAATGTGAATTTTTCTCTAAAAACTTTATGCGCAAAACAAATATGAGAAATCATCACAACTGAATAAGAGTTTCGTTAAAACTGTAAATTGTATGTACAAACAAATTTACATTATGGAACCAAGTCCCATCTGTACAACTTGATCCTTAAATGACTTCAGTGGCATTTCTTTTGTCAGATGATCTGCGATCATCAATTCAGTGCTTATATGCTCAATGACCACTTTATTTTCCTTAATCTGTTCCCTTATGGCTAAGTACTTAATGTCGATATGTTTACTTCGACTGCCACTCTTATTATTCTTAGCCATAAAGATAGCAGCTGAATTGTCACAATATATCCTTAATGGCCTAGACACAAAATCTACAATTCTAAGGCCTGACATGAAACTCTTCAACCATACACCATGCGAAGTAGCCTCAAAACAAGAAACGAACTCTGCCTCCACCGTGGAAGTAGCAACCAACGTTTGCTTTCCACTCCTCCAAGATACAGCTGTTGAAGTTGATTTTCTCGAATCAACACAGCCAGCAAAGTCTGAATCGGAGTAGCCAATCACCTCTAGAATGTCAGTTTGTCTATACATAAGCATGTAATCCTTTGTACCTTGAAGGTACCTCATCACCTTCTTTGCAGCCCTCCAGTGGTCAATGCCTAGGTTACTCTGATATCTTCCCAACATTCCCACAGCAAATGCAATGTCAGGTCTTGTGCAGACCTGAGCATACATAAGGCTTCCGACAGCTGAAGCATAAGGAATGTTGCTCATTTGAACTTTCTCGAAATCATTCCTTGGATATTGGTTCAAATTGAACTTATCACCCTTCACAATAGGTGCTACACTTGGTGAACAATCTTTCATCCGAAATCTGTCTAAGACTTTATTGATATAGGTTTCCTGCGATAGTCCCAAAATGTATCGAGATCTATCCCTATGGATCTTTATGCCAATGACATAAGATGCCTCACCCATATCCTTCATATCAAAGTTCTTAGAAAGGAATTGTTTCACCTCATATAGAAACCCCTTGTCATTGGTTTCAAGTAGGATATCATCCACATATAAAACAAGGAAACAAATCTTGCTCCCACTGACCTTCTGGTATATACATTGATCCATGTGTTAGACATGTATGCTCTAAGGAGTAAAAATGTAATACGTTTTTGGAGACATTTTTATCAATAAAGAATTTATTCGTTTATATATACCAAATATTGTCCTCTTTACGTTCATATTTGTTGAATGTATGATAAGCGAACAGTAGTCTGAGACTGTCAGTCTAAACCTTAAGAGTTGGGCATATGATGGGATGATTATGCGGTAGACACAACTCTTAAGGTGATGGTCTAAAAATATGATCCGCAATCGAGGGAATAAAGTTGGGCGCTTTATTCATGTAAAGATTGTTATGTTGTCTATATCCCTTTTGGGAGATGGTTTGTCTTGGCCATCGGAGTTGGACTCCGTGAATAGAAACATTGGCGCGTTGTCATAGGTGACGATGTGTTGGATCGGGACATAAAGTGAATTGATTTGGATTAATAATTCTGTCTTGACAAATCGATTTACTTTAGACAATCATTTGTATTGTATCTTAATCCTGAGATGAATAATGGGCCCGTTGTCTCGACTTGTGTCTTTTGATGTACCAATGGGTGACTCCCACATCTCTATAGTGGCATGCATGCCGGTACGTTGGAGGCATGACTCTTGGTAGCGTAGACTTGTATAGATATGGAATCCATAGCTCCTCTTTAGGAGTAATGATATCCTCTTATATGCGTTGTCCTGTAATTGGAAAACTGGAGCGCTCAACCATTTGGATACATAGGTGTAACCGAATGGTATACTATCTTTGGATGATAAGTTTTCTAATGGTGAGACAATGGAACGTAAGATAAAAATAATCGGGAAGGTAAGACAGAACTTGTCCTTAAGCCGATTATGGATGATCATATGGGGATGCGATACACTATGATATGTCATGGAGACTTAGCTACACGAGCTTCGTAATTCTATAAAGTTCGAGAGTGCAGCTCCAAGCTTTTAATGGAGTAGCGTTGGAGTTGATAATTGTGAAATGTATATCTGGGATATTGGGTTTCATAATTATCATGAGCTTGAACTTTATAGGTCCATTTTGGTCCCCTTTGCTAGCTCACAAAATCCTGTAACGACACGGCGTGCTTTTCCAATAATTGGTGACTTATGTCGGATTTATCATATTGGTTTAAAATTTATAAGAATCAAATAATTCATGTCTGTTTATCGGTTGAATTAATTATGTAAGAAATTAGTTCAAGATGAACTTGTTGAATTATGGCGTTCGGATAATTCTTGTCTGTTTATCGGTTGTTTTAATTTTGGACAATTAGAACAAGATAAACTTGTAGAATTATTGTGAATTGATTTATTTTCTTAGAGATTATCTTGATAAAGTTTGTTTTGATCAGATATCTTTTCTATTGGGCTATTTGAATCAAAACTGAGACTTTATCTTTTAGAATCTCGGGTGGAAAATAAAAGATTCGCGGAGATTTTTTCTCGGCAGTTCGGCCTGCCTATCAGAAAGTTTGGCCTGCCGAACTGGCCAGTTCGGCCTGCCTATCACACAGTTCGGCATGCCGACCGCGACAGTTAAGATTACGCATTTTTCACGGGTATCTTATCAGATATTGATCCGAACTTGATTCTGTTTCGATTTTTGAGACCTAATCTGATATGGACTGACCCCAAGGACCAATAGGTATAAAAAGGGAGTGAGTCTAATGATTTACTCAGATCAATTTGAGAGATTAAGAGTGATACTCTTCTAGTGAGCATCTGAAAACTCCCTGAGAGCTTTTGTTCACAAATCACGAACACTAGCTTTGGGTTCTCTCTATTGGTTGGAAGGAGAGTCACCGGTGGAAGAGCTGTACGTGTGAGCCCACACTCACTCCGGTTGTGGATAGAGAATAGCAAAGAAGACCAGTTGGTTGAGGCTCTTCTGGAACGTTACTTCTCTACACAGGTCGCGGAGGTTCTTCGGCACACTGAGGTTAGTAAGATCTGTTTAATTTATACATATAACATGTCAAACTTGTGTTTTGGAAAATACTCTGATGAAAAAAATTTTAAAATTCCGCTGCGCACTTTGTTTCCAACACCATGATGTTCTCTTCAAAACCAAATGAAGTGATGACATCATGGAATTTCAAATACCATTGACGGGAAGCCTGTTTCAAACCATATATGGATTTCTTGAGTTTGCATACCAATTGCTCACCATCACTAGAGGAGAATCCTTCAGGTTGTTTCATATAAACCTCTTCCTCTAGATCACCATTGAGGAATGCCGTTTTCACATCCATCTGATGTAACTCAAAATCAAAATGAGCTACTAATGCCATGATCACACGAAGGGAGTCCTTTTTAGATACAGGAGAAAAAGTCTCAGTGTAATCTATACCTTCCCTTTGAGTGAATCCTTTAGCAACGAGTCTTGCCTTATGTCTCTCAATGTTGCCTAATGAGTCTTCTTTGTCTTGAAGACCCATTTGCATCCAATGGCTTTTACACCATCAGGCAACTTGACAAGATCCCAGACTCCATTAGATGACATAGAGTTCATCTCATCTTTCATGGCATCATACCACAAGTTAGATTCCTTACAACTCATGGCTTGTGAAAACGTTTCTGGATCATTTTCGGCTCCTATATTGTAGTCAGACTCTTGTAGATACACAATATAGTCACTAGGAATGGCTGATCGCCTTACTCTAGTAGATCTCCTTAATGCTGGTTCAACATTCTCTTGAGGAGCATGTTGATCAACTGGTTCAATAGTTCTTATCTGTTGTACTGGATCTACTGCTTCTTGATCAGCAATCTGTGGAACTTGAATGACTGGCTGTTGTTCAACACGCGTTTGAACTGTAGGCGTGTCGCGTATAACAATCACTCTATCATATGAAGTGGAAGCTTGAGCATCTGTATGATCTTTCTCTGGAACGGTGTTCCAAGATCGATCGCTCCCACTGATCAAGTCATTCTCAAGAAATTTCGCATTCCTTGATTCCACAAACCTAGTGGTATGTGATGGACAATAAAATCTGTATCCCTTAGACCGTTCAGCATATCAAACAAAATACCCTATGGTCCTTGGGTCTAGCTTCTTTTCTTATGGATTATAGACTCTCACTTCAGACGGGCATCCCCAAACGTGTATATGTCCCAAACTCGGTTTCCAACCTTTCATAACTCGAACGGTGTCTTTGAGATAGCCTTAGTTAGAACTCGGTTTAATATATACACAGCCGTTTTGAGAGCTTCAGTCCACAAAGACTTAGGAAGCTTGGAGCTACTAAGCATGCTCCGTACCATATCCAACAATGTTCGGTTTCTTCTTTCTGCCACACCATTCTAATATGGAGAACCAGACATAGTGTACGGGCAACTATCCCATGTTCTTAAAGAAACTTCGCAAATAGACCAGGCGCTTGTCCATCTTCGGTGTATCTACCATAGTATTCACCACCTCTATCAGATCTCACTATCTTTATTTGCTTACCACATTGTTTCTCTACTTCTGCCTTAAACACCTTAAAGGCATCTATAGCTTCATTTTTGTTATGAAGCAAGTAGAGATACATATATCGTGAGTAATTCAATAAAAGTAATGAAATACTTTTGACCATACGCGTCTATGTCTGGACTACAAATATCTGTATGTATGATCTCTAATATGTCTGAACTCCTCTTGGCACCTTTCTTTGACATATTGGTCTGCTTTCCCTTTATGCAGTCCACACAAGTGTCAAAGTCAGTAAAATCTAGAGTACTAAGTACCCATCATTCACTAGTCTCTTTATTCTCAATAGAGATATGACAATCTACGGTGCCACAACATAGAGGAATCTTCATTCATAACACATCTCTTAATGCCAGCATTATCTTGAACATGCATAGAAGTATAAGAAGTTTTATCTTGTAAATTAATTTTGAAAAGACCATTTGACAATATACCATTCCAATAAGTTCAATCTATAAACAAACTAAATATGGTGTCTAAAAAATTAAAGGAAAATCCCAATGGTACAAACCTTGAAACTGAAATTAAATTCCTAGAAAACCTAGGAATATAAAATGTCTTTTCTAATTTTAAAATAAAACCACTAGATAAAACTAAATTGGATGTTCCGACAGCCTCTACTGTAGCGCATCTTGTTGCCTGAATAGATGCACTGCTCACTTCCACTGGCTTCCTTAGGCCTTGCAATCCCTGCATAGGAATTAGTGACATGGATTGAAGAACCAGAATCAATCCCCATGTGTTATGTTCAACATCAACCATATTAGATCATACAGACAAGTGAGAATTGAGTACCTTTTTGTCAAGCCATCCTGATATTTAGGACAATCCTCTTTATGTGCCCCTTCTTTTTGCAAAAGAAGCACCTGGATTCCTTCTTGATATCATCTTGAACAGACAGTTTGCCTTTTCCCTTATTCTTGGCTGGGCCCTTGTTCTTCCTTGAGTTGCCAGGCGTGCACACTCTCTCCCGTTCCATAGCAAGCCTTCCTTCTTCCTGGACCACATGGTCATCAATTCATTGATGACCACTTGTATCCTTATGTGTGTTGTAGATATCTTGAAAGGTCCATATTGATGTGGAGAGTGTTGAGATTGTAGTGCCAAGGAAGGTTTCAGACATCTCAACCTCAAGTGTCTTTAGCTGAGCCGCTATATCCCTCATTTGCATGAGTGCTCACGCACACCATGAATTCCAGTAAGCTTCATGGATGAAAATGTCAATATCAAAGTGCTAGCCAAGGCTTTGTCTGATGTAGCAAACTGCTCATCAATTGCCTTCATCAGAGCTCGCACTTTGTCATATTGCTTCCAATGAACCACGTATGCCAGCCGAGATCTTCGTCTTTATGAACATTACGCAGAGGCGATTAGATTGCTCCCACTTTTCATAACGGTCAACGTCATCTGGCTGGCTGGTCTCCGTAATGGCAGGTGGTTCATCCTTACGGATAGCCAAGTCAATGTCCATGACACCTAAATGAAGAAGAATTCTCTCCTTCCACACTTAATAGTTGTCTCCCTTAAGTTCGGGAATGTCACATGGAAATCAGAGTAACTCACAGTTTGCATAGCTGCATAATAAAACATACATGCTTATGTTACTAAATTGAGGCTACAATACTTTATGACATGTTTACCAATGTAAATCATGCATTAAAATATGAATCAAATGACATAAAAATTGCCTGTGGGCTAAATTTTTAACTCAAACAGATTCATATATCCTTATGATGACACTATCAAATTATATTCCCTTTTCTTAATTCCTGTGGGTAAATTAAGAAAGATAATTTGATACATCATCCTAACTAATCATATTAAATACAATAAAAATTTCTGTGGGATAAAATTTATCATATTACATATGATTAATCACAATTTAATGTCTTTTTACCATATGTGATTTAAACATCTTACATAATTTTTTGCATAATTAAAGATGCTGTGGCTACTCTTTAATTATTCAAAAATTAAATACATATATCACAAGACATTTATTCTTAAATTTTTGCTCATAAAATAAATTGCATTTACCTTAAGCAATAAATAAATATGAACAAAGAACCATAATTTATGTACTAATTTTCATTATGTATATATTAAAATTATACATTCAAAAATATTTAGCACATTTGCACAAAATTAAATGTACTAAATTATTTAACTTAATATTGCATGCATAATTTTAAATCACAAATTATACATAATGAACACTATATGCACATAAATTTACAAAATTATATCCACACAATACTGTATAATATTCATAACAAACCAAAATTATGAATATTCAAAATTATGAATTTTTCATAAATTATTCCATAATATGAAAAATTCATAAAAATATTAAAATTGTGGATATTATGAAAATTTCATAAAAATTATAAAAACTGAAAATTTTATGAAATTTTCCCCAAAAATATCATTTTATAAATCTGGAAAAAATCAATTTTTTTTTTTTAATTTTGGTTTTTTTTTTAATTTCTGCATATTAAAAAGGTGTCGTTTGGAGAGCCCCCCCGTAAACGACACGTCGTTTACTGAGAGGGCAGCCTGTCAACATACCAAACGACATGTCGTTTTGGTCATTAAGGTCCAAAACGACTTGTCATTTTTTAGCACAGAAACGAGCCCTTTAACGCCTGAAACGACATGTCGTTTTTGGCTGACCCAAGCCAAACAACATGTCGTTTTTCTCATCTTCAACCTTGAATCCGGGTCTTCTTCACCCGAACGACCCGGTTTCAACCCGATTTTGACCCGTTTCAGACCCGACTCGATTTTCACCCTCTGGACACCAATTTTGACATTTCAAATTGTAGAATTCATTGAAATCTAATGTCTACATGATTTCTAATATTTGTTTCAATTAAGAAACGTTAAAAAACAAAACTCAAAAAAAAAAAAAATTCAACCCGTGCGTTCAAAACACGGGAAATTTTTTTTTTTTAAAAATAAACTACAACAAAATCTTGGGTCCCCAAGTTCAAAAAAGCTCTTTACACTACACGAAAAATTACATTTAACGACATATTATTTACGACATGTAATTTTTGAATGTCGTTGAAAAGTACATACAACGACATCTCCAACAAACATGTCGTTAATGACATTTGAAACAATAATTAACGACATCTATATATGTCGTATTAAAGGTTTCCTTTTAACGACAATAGTTTAGTGTCGTTAAAGTATTTAACGACAAGTAGGAGATGTCGTCAAAGCCTTGGAGATTCCACGACACCCCTTATAGACGACATCTTGACCAATGTCGTCTATAAGGGTTGTCGTAGAATCTCCAAGGCTTTGACGACATCTCCTACTTGTCGTTAAATAATTTAACGACACTAAACTATTGTCGTTAAAAGGAAGCCTTTAATACGACATCATAGATGTCGTTAATTATTGTTTCAAATGTCGTTAATAACATCGTTGTTGAAGATGTCGTTGTATGTAATTTTTAACGAAATTCAAAAACTACATGTCGTAAATAATATGTCGTTAAATATAGTTTTTCTTGTAGTGTTAATAATCCAACACCATCAGTTGAGTTTCTTGAGAACTTGGAAGCATCCCAAGGAACAGCAGCTACGCTAAAAGCAGGACACCGTTAGACTGCACAGAACAGAGGCAATGACAGGTACAAAAATATTTTCACGCTTTCGTTTTAATTCGATTTTAATATGTATATAGTTTTGCATGTTATAATCTTTTTATGTTTACTGAAATACTTTGCAGAACTTAAATATTTAAAACGTGAAATTTTTACAGAATTCTATGAATCCACATGATTTAGAAGTTCGGTCAAAAGCAACATGCGTATCTGATCATGACTGTTGACTTTAAGAGAACGAAAACAATAATGAATGAAACTCAAGCTCCAATGTAAGAGAAAGCTGTCGCTTTTCGAGCTTTGAAGTCTGAGCACGAGATAAAGAAGCCCCAATTCTGGACCCCCTAAAACCGGGTTTGTCATATATGATCAAAAGAAATTGTGCCGCCAGGCTCTCCCATGCATGAAGGCCAATATGAATGCAATATTTTGTTGCTTTAAGTAGATTGTTTCGTGTTCCAATTCTCTGATGTCCTTTGCTTTTCACGTGCATGATTCTTGATGGCAATGTCCAACTACCTAGCAAGAAAAGATTGGTCGTCTATGGAGCAAAGAACAAAAACGTTAATTAATTAATACTTATTTAACACATTTAATGAAGGCCCATCTCAGTAACAGAGATGAAGATGGAACGAGAGGAAGAAAAAGTGTGATTGAAGAAGAGAAAAAGTGACATGTGGACCCCAATTTATTAATCACGTCTCTCGAGTCTGAAAGTGTAACTTTTGCCATAAAGAAAAAAAGGCAACTTGTGTTAGACGTGGAGATATAAAGGTATAGAGTTTACACCGTAGAAAATATTTACTTTATGTTATAATATAGAAGAGTTTTAGACTATGGCAATTATAATTTACTAGTTTTAATTAAGTTGCAAAATAAAGTCAAAGCATTTGTTTGCTTTTTTTTTTTGTTTGTTTGGAAGTTGAACCTAACTAATGTACAAACTCATGATCACATGTAATTTTATACAATGTTAAATTGAAATGTCATAACAATTTGACATTAGTGTGTAAAATATGCACTCCATGCGTTGCTTTTTATAACAAATTTGTCATGCACTAAATTTATAGTAAATTTGCTACTAAGTATAACATATTTGGGCATTTATTCTAGTTGGTTGATGCATTGGACTTTTTTTTCTTCTAATGATTGTAACATTGTCACTTTTAAACTATATATATTTAATATTAAAAGTTTACTTTAACAACTTTAAGCACAAAAGGTAAATATAGTATTAGATAAAGTATTATGCCATTTAAATACAAAATAAAATAAGTATTAGTATTGGCACTTGCATGAAACATGGTCTGACTCTTTAAGATTTTATTGAAGAAAATTACATATTATGCCTAACTTCTTCTCCATTAAGACCCAGGCTATTTTTTTTCTCTGAAAATAGAAGACATAGCGCTAAACAAGGTTGGTTTTTTAAAAATACACAAAAAAGAAATGTGGTAGGGACGCACTGGAACATATTATTATCTTAATGTTCTTCTAAAAGATTATTCAGAGGGAAAAGAAATGGTAGGAACACACTAGAACATATTATTGTCTTTAATGGTTGTAAGACATAGGGGCTCAACAAGCAAACGCTTCCCAACGTGTTTCAACTATATTCTGTTTGGTTCATAAATTTGATAGAAAAATTTAAACAACAATTTATATTTTTATGAGAGAAAATATTATAATAAAATGGTTCAAATGATAGTTCGAATTTATGAACCAAAATGTACTTTATAGTTTCAACAGCTATAGTGTAAAGCTCTTACATGTTATAATAAAAAACAAAAATAAATTACAATATAAAGTTTTCATATACTATAGTAAATTTGTTCTTATTTTTTGTTCTAATTACGTTACTAAGCACACAAAGTTGGTTTTCTTTTAGGATATAGGAAAAGCGTCGTGGATAGAACATATTATTGTCTTCAAAGTTCTCCTCAAGATACAGAAACAAAAAAAAAAAAGAAGTGGTAAATAAAAGCATATTATTTTCTTCAGTGTTTGTCTTCACTGTTTCATTTTGGGACACTAGGGGGTTTTTGGCAGTGGTGGGAACCACTCAGTTCCCACCACAATCTCAGTTATGAACAGTATAAAACTCTCACATGCTACAGTAACAATAAAAAAATATGCTACAGTATAAAACTCTCACATGCTACAGTAAAAGTGGTTCCCACCACCTTTCCAAACACCCTACTAGTGTGAACTATTTTCAATACGTTCCTTTAAATTATACAGATCGTCCCATTATCCAAAACTATAATATTACTCGTTTAAAATTGGACAACGTGCTCCAATTTTGGTCCCTTCATGAGGCCCTATTTATACCTTACCCATAACACTTTTCGCCCAATAATCCAACGCCATTATCAAATAAAAAAAAAAAATAGGAGCGTCTTATGGCTTTCGTCAAGTGGATTGCCTACTTACTTCTAGTCCTTTGTGTGTTTGGACCAATACTCATACTCTCAGATCTCACTATAACCTCAGAGTTCCTAGATCACGCCAAAAAAGAAGAGGTGTTTGATTGGATGGTGAGAATCCGGAGACAACTACATGAACATCCAGAACTGCATTACCAGGAAGTTAAGACCAGTAAGCTGATCGAACAGGAATTGGACAACCTCAAAATTCCCTACAACAGCTCAGCAGCTGGTACCGGTGTCATCGGCTATGTTGGGACCATGGAAGAGCCTTTTGTTGCGCTTAGAGCAGATATTGACGCTCTACCAATCCATGTATGTTGCATTTGATCAGTTTTTATTTTTTATTTTTAGTTAAAAACATTATATAAAGTTTTTATATACTTAAAAATTTAGTCGTAATCTTTTTGAGATAAAATCTTTGCATTGGACGTTCCTGATTTATAAATTGTGTGTGACAAGAATGTGTAAAATGCTGAATTTGGTTGTGCTTATAATGGTGTAGGAAGAGGTGGAGTGGGAGCACAAGAGCAAAATCGACGGGAAGATGCACGCTTGTGGACATGATGCACACACGGCAATCCTTCTTGGTGCCTCCAAGATTCTCAAAGCACATGAAAAAGAGTTGCAAGTAATTTGTTAATTTATTTTACGCACCTGTACCTTCTAAATATTTGATTGACTACTTTTGTGATAAAGAAACTAGTGAAAAATTTGGAAAGGAAAGCTTATCATATACCAGCTTTTATAGTCGTAATATATAATTGTTTTTATTTCGTAATTACTAAGCATAACATATATATAACTTGATGTATATATATGTTGTCTGAATATCAGGGAACAGTTCTTCTTGTATTCCAACCGGCTGAGGAACAAGGTGCTGGGGCAAGGCAAGTCCTGAACACCGGACTTCTAGACAAAGTGAAGGCCATATTTGGGCTACATGTTGCGCCGGTCGTATTACCGGTAGGCCATGTGGGGTCCAGAGCTGGTGAGGTTATGGCGGGGAGTGGCTTTTTTGAGGCTGTAATCACTGGAGAAGGAGGACATGCAGCCATACCTCACAATGCTATAGACCCAGTAGTGGCAGCTGCTAATGTGATTATTAGTTTACAACATATCATCTCCCGTGAAGCGGGCCCGGAGGATACGCAGGTAACTTTCTCATTAAAACCTATTCATGTTCACACTACAAATGTCTAATTAACTACGTATATTCCGCTATATAGTGGATTATATAATTAGCCTAAATAATAATAATAATAATAATAATAAAAGCTACCAATTAATATGACCTTATTTAATCTGCAGGTAATATCAGTGACAAAACTCGATGGGAGTAACGCATTTAATGTCATTCCAGATTCTGTTACAATTGGTGGCACTTTTCGAGCTTATTCCACCATCAGGGACCTTAAAAAACGGATTGAGGAGGTAATTAAGTTAGTAATTAAGTTAGCTCATGATACTTATAATTAGTCACGAATTTGAGTCTTAAGCCTTAGAACACCCTTCTTAAATATTTTTTTTCTTCCACATTTCCTTTTATCTTCTTGTTTTTCATGATTCTTATAAAAAATTAGATTTCGTTCTAGTCCAAACAGATTAAGCTATAGTGTTGTCTCTCACCCAATTTGAATTTCTATAATATTTTAGTTCAAATATTGTTCGTTTGAACTATGTTTCCCGAGCAAGGTTCTAAAACTTGTTTGATCTGCGACAGGTTATAGTAGCGCAAGCAGCTGTGTCCAATTGCAACGCAACAGTAAATTTCTTTCAAGATGAAATGCCCTTATACCCCGCAGTCAATAACAACGCAAGCTTATACGAACATTTCGAGAATGTGGCAACTGCAATGCTTGGGTCGGCCGAAAGAGTTATTGAAGTTCCGAAACTAATGGTGTCGGAGGATTTTTCTTTCTACCAAGAGGAACTACCAGGATTGTTTTACTTTCTTGGGATTGCGAATGACACGCATGGAAAACACGAACCTCACTCACCTCACTTCGACATTGCCGAGGGTTGCGTTTCCTTATGGTGCTGCACTCCATGCCTCATTGGTTACTACGTACCTGTCCGATGTCCTTGGATCGTCAAAAGCCAAATCTCTACGTGATGAACTCTAATCATGGTATTTATCACCATGATAATATCTAATTAGAATAAAATTCACGTGCATCTTTTGCATGTGATACTTATAATTTATATTGCTATAATGTACTAAAAACTTTTCGAACACACCGTTTTTTCGAAAACTATGTGTGGTTTAAATAAGAAGAATGTGGAAACTACATGAAAAAGAAGTGCGTTGAACATTTGGCTTCTATTTCATTGTCGAAATGAGAGGTACAACAACTGAGGAAAACCACTTTTCCAAAATACGAGAAAAAGCCTAGTCGAATTTAAAAGGCCTAAATATCTATGATTACATTACATATAACCCGTTTCATAACGCGGTTCAAACCATAAAATTATGGTTTAAGACAAATTTTATTACATTATTTTCTCTTAAAAAATTTAAATTACAACTGATTTGAACTACAATTTTATAATTGAAATCACTTTTCCAAATGAACTATTAATATTTAAGCTCGACGCGAAAGAAAACCAAAAGTTAAAAAGAAAAAGAAAGAGACACGGATCAAAATCACAAGCACATGCAAGAAAATGTTTTAATACATTCGATTTGTGAGCTAAATTGCAACTACTACGTCCAGTCAGCGTAGGCGTTGAAGTGGCAACGCTAGGGAGCATTAAAGGCTCTTTTGAACCCTCTCAATGGGTTTTTGCAGATTGGACACGAGATATACGGAGCCCAATTGCATCTAAATACCAACCGCTTCTTCCTTTGAACCCAACAACAAGACCTCCTTCAATCAGGAAACTGAAAGGCGTGCTTTCTTCAAGTCCATATGGTCCAAATGTTCTTTCGTTGTTCTTGAATGTCAGCGATCGGATCACTGGACTCCCTCCATACACTACTGGACAATAGTGACCACTCACGCTCATTAAGTACTCCTCTGGGTATTGTAACTTAATCTGAAATACATACCCAAAAAAAGATCATGTGTTAGGAAAAGTTTGAACTTAAAGTTCCAAATGGGTTTGCTAAAATTGATTGGAAAATTAAAATTAGTTCAATTTCAAATTCTTTCATTGGAGTGTTACTAATCTAACTGGAAATTGAGTTACAACTGACAGGTGGACTAAAGAATTATGAAGGATGTGAAATAAAATATATGTGATTAGGAAAATATATTACATGCTTTAAAGAATAAAATTAGAGTAATGATACATTTGGTAAATAGGCTAGTTAATGATCTTATTTTTTTAGTTCCGCATATCAAGGAACTTAATTTCTTATTTATAGGTAAATACACTTCACATGATACCCAAATACAAAATAAACCATGAAGCTTAATATTATACGAACTTTGATTTTCTTTCTTGGTTAGTCAGCATGCCTACGTATAGATTTTTTCTTAATAAGTCAAGTAAATTAATCACGTAGTTACAATAAAAAAAAAATCAACCACTTAGTTTTGTATCGTCAATGTAACAAAAACTTAGATTAGCATATACGGGAAAAACAAAAACTTGCTTCAGCAGTTCGAGAGCGTCCAAATTCCAATGCCTCCATATGTTTTTCTGTTGCGATGGGCTTAAAATTTTTATCATAGACCACACTGATGGAATTGATGCAATGATCTTAAACGAGTGTAATTTCTCTAACCTCATTGTAGGTCCCATCATCTCAATTTTTCCCACCATTCCCTCCCTATGGTCCCACCACTCTGTATTCCTTTTCCCTCTTTCCTAGTTATCTTTCTTCAAAAATCTTTTTAATCCCGATTAGTTATAACCATACTATTTATAATACTTTGCCTTGTTAGCAACAAGTCATGACTTTATGGGTTAAATATGATTCTCCAGCTTTCTTACCCTCCTAAAAAACTGACAATATTTTATGCATCAATCATCTTGTAGTATGCTGAATATACACTTGAAAATTATTTTTCTTCTTGAGAAAAAAAATAGAAGAAATATGACCATGCATGCACTTTCATTTTAAAAGAGAGAGACAAAAAATCCAATACATCTAATTTGTAATTCTTTCGATTGTCTATAATTGGTTCTTCACTTCAACACGGAGGTCAGATTGGCGTCCATAGGAATTGAGGGATGCAAAAGTGACTTCTACGTAGCTGGTCTTGGTGGTTGCCGCCGGCTGGTAATTGTGTGGATACTGGCAGTAACCATATGCAGATATCAACGGTAACAACGGTAGATGTCAAATATTCATTGGTAACCGCATAGATACCAGATTCCAATTGGTAACTATGACAGATACCAACAGGATACCTTGAATATATATTAAGTATTATAAAATATAATATAATAATATGACCTGATAATTTTTGTAATTATTTTTTAATGACATAAATTAATTTAAACTTTATTTTTAAGACATATATGTAAGTAAAAATAAAAATATTATGCCACACCTTTACAACTTTTTTTAATGCCATAATGCTTTTTTTTTCCTTTTTCTTTTTTAGTGTCTCTTTTCATTCCTAATATTCCAAAACCCCCCTCTCTTTCCTCTTTCTATTTAATGATCTTTCTCTCCTCTCTCCCTTTTCTCTTCTCTCTTGATGCTTTCTCTCCTCTCTCTCTCGTCCCTTCTTTCTCCTCTCTCCTCTTTACCAGATTGGAAATAGAGATAGAGGACGAGCTTGGAGTTTGCGAGTCGATTTTCATGACGACGACGGCTTCTTTGTCTCTTCAACCCACTCTACACAAATCCTTTTTTATGCCCAAAATACCTGTAACTTCATCGCAATTCCCAATTCAGTCCTCGTCTCCGATTCCCCCCTAATAGCGTCCACTTCTCCACCATTCGAGCGCAATTACCCTAGAACTGGTATTTCCTCACTTTCCCTGTGTAATCATTTACTGAGAATTTGAAGGCGAAAGAAACTGTGATATATACATTTGTGTCTTTGAATTTTTAGAATTCAAGTGTTGAGGGAAATCGAAGTTTGGAAGTTTCTGAAATGTGTTATAAACTGCTGATACGAAAAGGGCTTTCTAATCTTAATTTGTGAGTTTCGAATTTAATCTCAAATATTTTATTTATTTATTTATCATGTTTGTCTTTGAATTTCCAAGAAAAATGGAGTCTTTTCGGGTATTGATTTCATTTTTTTTTCTTTTGCAGAGAAGCAATATACAAGTCGAGATTTAAGTGCAAAAAGAAAGTTCTTGAATTTAGATCAATGGAAGTTTTTTTTAAGATTTTTTGCATCAAATTAAATGTTGTTTGTTCTGATATCAATGGAAGTTTGTTTATAGAAGCTTTATGTTTGGATTCAGCTGTAAAGCTTTTAGTAATGGTTTTTAAGAAAGCCGGACCCTCAAAAATGTCCCAGATATGCGTAGATGTACAAAAATGGCCTAAAGAGACACATAGACATGTTCAGGTGGGATAAGCATCATGTACCCGAAAACATGAAAAATGTCTCAGAAAGATATGCAAATATGTCTTGATGGGACATGTGATATGTCTTTGAGGGACACAAAAATGCTCTAAGGAAACATGCTTTAAATTTATGGTATAAGAACTTTCTAACATATGACATTAATAAAAATTGATTTTTAAAAAGTGATACCCCTATACACAAAGAGCCAAAAAAATTCGCTTTTTAATAATGTTGAGGTTTTAAAGTGCCAAGCGCATTCATCGTCATAAGCATGCAGATCCAATGGAATACCAAGGATAACCTTCTGGTCCACCAGAAGAAAAATGTTGGAGAGAGTACTTCAATTAGGGAAATTGCAATGTTTACCATCTTTTTAAAACGTTTAGGAGCAAATGTTATGTTTACTTTCAACTAGTATCATTCTATGTTTAGAAGTTTCAATTTTCCTTTTCTACCCTTCATAAATTTTGTATATCAATTTTTTCCTTTAATTTCTCCCTCTTCTCTCTCTTCACCCTCAGTTTTGTTCGTTTTTCGCTGCCTCTCTCTGTCGTCGGCTCCCCTCAACACACACAACTCCAGCAACACACAAAGCCAACTCCTTCACACGGCACGACTCCAACAACATGCAACGCCAAGCTCCACGCGACTCTGGCGACAAGGGCAACGAGCAACTCGTTCGCACGATGTGACTCTAATGACCTACTCCTTCGTGCGACGTCGATCTCCAATCCTCGCCGCTTATCTCGTGATCTTCCTCATAATCGATTTTGTGCCTTAATCCATGGATCTTTCCATCTCTCATCGCAGATCTTGGTTCTCGTTGTTGATCGCGATGGAGATTGGCTTCCTTCAGCGTGACGCTAGAGCCGAGAGAGAGAGGAAAAGAAAAAAGAAGGAAATGAGACGGATCGGGAGAAGAGGACGGAGAGAGGAAGAAAAATTGTCTCATTTGGAATTTGGGTTTACGTATTTTTGGCATTTGGTTTTGTAAAAATATAATTATATATGAATTGCTATTTACTAAACATTTGCTTAATAGTTGCTATAAATTTTAATTACCATAATCAAATGAGGCTATTTCCCTTCTTCTCCCTCTCGACTACATTGATTGTGAAACTAATGTATTCTACAGTGATATTGGAGGCAAAAAAAATGGGTATAAGATATATATGGACTATCTAATGTAATTTATATAGATTCCGAAAACTGATTACCACACAAGATGATTACACGTATTATTGACTCATCATACTAATATATTCGAGAAAAAAGGAAGAAAAACTTAAATAACAACACAAATGAAATATATAAATATATATATATATATATATTTTGGAGCCGTGAAGTGTGGCATAAACAACTTCGTGCGAAACAAATAATAGAGTCTTAATTTCACTAATAAGAGCTAAAGAAGAAGAAGAAGAAGAAGAAGCAGTAATTTGGTAAAGGAGGAAAACAGAAGGGATCATGACGAATGGGAAGCCCAAACTGAGACTCCTCTTGATATAACTGGGCTCCCATATTCGTTATAATCAGTATGTTATAATGTAAAACTAATTTGCAAAAATTATTAAATTTGACTCAGACAAAATGCTAATGCTATGTAGACGTGACAGAGAATCTGGTTCCATTTCCAGCACCATCAAAAGGAACTACAGAGGCGGAGCCATAACAATTGCTCAGGAAAGGCGGGGTGTATACTAACATTCTTTCTTTCTTTCTTTTGTCTTTAAAAATTAGTATAACAGCGCAAGCTTATACGATCACTGCAAGAATGTGGCAACTGCAATCCTTAGGTCCCAAAGAGTTATTGAGCTCCGCGAGTAGCGGTTTCACTGCAACTTCGTAACAGCGTGATCCAAACATACGATGAATAATTCTGGTGGATTTCAGGACTATGTTATCGGAATGAATTGATTAATGTTGGTGTTGATGATTGCTATAAGTTTAAACTTCGGAATTGTCTCCAGTTTGTGAAACCTTTTTTTTTTTTTTTTTTAGTGATGAAACGTTTTTCAACAAAATAGACATGTCGTTTTAAGCTAAGGCAAAGAGGCATGTCGTTTTTTTAATGATGATTTTCTCCATTCAAAATAGTGTATATCAGACAAATATAATCATGGAATCTAGTTATCAACTCAGATTATTTTTATGTATAAATTAAGCTCAAATCTTTTCATACGAAGCGATATTCAAATATCGACTCTCTAAAAGTGCTATTCTCTAATTCACCGAAGCAAAGTGATTTGTATATGTCACATGGTATTTCTATAAATTTTTTTAATTAAACTAAATTTTTGAAAGCACACACAAAGTTAGGCCAGTTGAAGATTTCGTGTGAATGAAAAGAGAGATTAAGAAAATTAAGGAATGTGCCCTCTTTAATTCTCTACTTTAGTTTTGATCAATGGCTCAAGCACACACAAACTAGGATTTGGCTCCGATATCCCTTTTATGTCCCTCAATAATATCTTGTCTTGTCTATTAAAATGTCATCTTAATTAAAATAGAAAAATTAGGTTGAGTAGCCTTTTTAATAGATTATTTAAAATAAATGACTATAATTTTTTTAAATTGGGCAAATGTTGTATCTACACTTATAAATCAGGGGCATGTTTGATGGAAAAAGTTCCTCTAGTTTTTAACCTATAAAAACACTTTTTTCCCTCTCGAAAGGCGCATGCCAAACACAACCCTTGTTTTCCTCCATTTTAACAAAATGGATTAAAAACATAATGACACATCATTTAAAATACCACGTCAATTGAATTTAAATTATAGTTCAAGATTTGCAACTATGTTCATAGACACACGGAGGATTAAAAATAGTGAACGCAATAAAGATTAAAACTCTATTATAAATGTTCGAGTTGCCTAACTAACAGCGATCATGAGCAAAAGTGGATGGTACGAATATTGCAAGAATCAACCCAACATGAAGAAAAATAGTCGGTCTAAAACCAGACACACAGGTACACAAGAGCGCCAAATGAAGACCATGGCCTCTAAAAGATTATAAAAGAGAAGATAACCAGAAAAGGCAAATACAATTCCTTTTTTTTTTCTAGAAAAGAAAAATTGATAACAAACATAAAACAATAACAAATATGTGTAAAGACAAAATAATAAAATACATATACCCAATAGAAATACAATTTACACATGTGAAATAGTAGACTACAAGATTGAGAAGAAGAAAAGAGGTCTCCTGTGCGCAGCTAACTCAACTGGGAAAAAAATATGTAACTTTAAATATTATTTTTCATGAAAGAAATAAACAAAAAGAAAATGTTTGTTACAATTTTAATGATGCCTTGTTGTTATATGACATGGCATACTTAAGTCGATGCAGTATTTTACGTGATGTGGCATATTATTTTAATTGACGTGACAATTTAACTAATATCACAATATGTTATTGGAGGAACAAGAAGGAGGACTCCGAAGAGGGGACATGGAAGCCTGATCCCATAAACTGAGCCATTGATTAAATTTTTATAAAAATAACCTAATTGTATTTCCAAATCCATCCATATCATAATTCCTTTTGTCCTAAAAAAGAACTTATACAACACAAGATCTTGAAGTTTCTTTAGTTCCTTTTTTAATTAATCTTTCGTTCGGGCTATGATAGAATTGTTGTGATTTGAGTTTATATTTAGAAAACTAATAAAATAAAAAAGTTTATATTTGTCACTGTAGCTCACCCATTTTGGCAGAATGCTTAAATTACTACCACTATAAGGACATCAAAAAATGGATATAAAGGGATTAAGTTGTGATTATTTGAGAGTGAATTATGCTCCATGATAGGGAAAAGTGTGAGGGGTGTGAGAAATAAAGAGAAAGGGTTTTGGAGAAAAGGTAAATAAGCACGCTCCTTATTATAAAGTTCCTATCCTGGTGGGTATTCCTATTGTGGTGAACGTTTTAAACCATTCGATTTGGTCAAAATTGTCCTTTTTAGATCTAATGTTTGAAAAATAAATACCTAGCTATTTGTTACTTTTGCAGTACCTAACGATGAAATCTCCTTAATTATTTATTTTGTTTTAAGTTGTTCTTTTTAGTCACCTCACTAGTTATGAGGTGCCTATATATAACTAAGGGTGAGTATCATTTCCTAAAAAAAAAAAAAAAACATTATTTATGAGGTGCCTATATATAACTAAGGGGTGAGTATCATTTCCCAAAAAAAAAAAAATCACATAAAACTATGTGTAAAACATCCTCCTTTTTTAACTCGCCTAAACTCAATATCATGCCCTCTCACTAATCACTTTCTCCATCTCCTCTCAAGCTCAATATTTCAAATAGGGCCAATACATTATTATATATACTAAAGAAGAGGCAAATTTCATTGTAGTTTGTACAATGTTTTGCTTATTTTGCCTTTAATTCTCTCCTTTGCTTTTGCTTCCGGTGAATGGTTCTTGGACATTTTATCTTTTTAGTATGCTTTGTCTGTTTTATCCTTATTTGTCTTCTCCAGGCTTTGTTTGTGCCAGGGATTTTCTTGTCATCTTACCTATTGCTTTGTTATATTACTGTCTTGCCTTTTTTTTATTGCTTTTTCCTTGTCTTTTTGTTTTGGGCTTTTTTGTCATTTGATGTGAAAAAACCCTAATCTTCAAATTCCTTTCTACAATCTCTTTTTTGGTTTTGTTATTGTGCCGTTCTTCCTACTTCACATCTATACTCTCTCTTGCATGTTTGGTTTTGGCTTTGGCTATATCCTTTGATGGCTAATTTTTTTGTTGTTTTTCTTCCCTTTATTCATTCGTTGCTTCTTTCTGTGGTGGATTTATTTTTTTTTTTGGTCTTATTTGTGTGTTATTTATCTTCTTCTTTTTTTCTTAATTTTTTCTCCTTTTGTTCTTGGCATTTTTATTTTATGGTTGATTTCCCCCCTTTTTGGATTTGGTTTAGGTGTTACTTTAGTGTCTTTAGTTAGTTTCTTATTTTTTTGATTTGAGCTTTAAAATTTTTAGTTCACTTTTTGTTTGATCTATGACTCATTTTTTTTTATTTTTTTATTTGAATTTGAAATTTTTATTTGATTTTTTGTTTGTCTATGACTTATGTCTTTTATGATTTTTTTCTTTTGCTGTCGTGATTTTTTTGGTCAATTTGTTATTTTGTTTAGAAGTTATTTTCTTTAGAAGCATATATTTGTTGGGCTGGTTGGATGTTCGTTGCAGTTATGCAGGTAATTCTTTTACCTAATATTTAGCTTGCATTTATGATATTGGTGATGAGTTGTGATATTTAGATTGACGATTCATCTTCTTAGGCTGATGATCTGTGCAATCTTATTAAGTTTTTGATATTGCAAATTTTTATGCATCTAGTCACAAAGAAATATAAAATAAGTATTTAATGAGTTGTTGATTTTGCATGCATTACAAAAAATAAGGCAAAAAAAATGAAAATTCTGTTATAGTAGATTGAGGTTTATTTATTATTCTGTTTTATTTTATTGGAAAAAACTGAAAGAAACATAGCTTTATTACTTTAATTTTATCTTTTTCCTTTTTATTTTAATATCTACCTTTTAGAAATTAATAAACATATGCTGATTTTTTTGGTGTACTGAAATTATTTTGTTGCCTACATGTCTTATTATTACTCCTCTGATGTTCTTTAATTCTATAAATATTGTCTTTTCCCTATTTCACTTTCTCTCGGTCATTTACTCTTGTTTATAATTCATTATTGTCTTGTCTATTTTCATTACGCCTTTTTTGTTGACATTTGCGTGGTTGGTGCTTTGTGTTTAAGTAAGTTTTAAGTCAGTTGCAAGTACTATTAATATTTTCTCTATATAACCTCTTCTACGTTCATTTATGATGGCAAATTGCATTAATACTTTTGTCATCTGACAATAGATTCCTCAGTTATTTATTACTGCCTGTTTTTGATATTCAAGTATTCTCTTTTTGTTTTGAAATTAATATGTCTTCTATTTTTTTGAACTCTTTGTTGACACGTGATTTTGTTCTTATGTTAATAAACTTCATCAATCTATATTGAATCTTATTATAGTGTTTTGCTGTCTCTTTTTGCTTAATGAAAAAATAATAACTACATGTACTTATTGGTCTGTTTTTTGAGTTTAGTGCTTTGTCATACTTTAAAATAAATATTAATCAAGTTTAGATTATGTTTTTTTCTATAACACAAATATTTGCTACAGCAACGCATGAGTTTTCGGCTAGTATGTTTCATATAGAAATTAATTGTCTTAAACAAAAGGTTAATTGTTTTATAAACTAGCAGGTCTAAGATCTAGGGCTAGCCCAACTTGAAAGAGGTTAGTTCGAGCGTCTCGGGCCCGATTATCCTCCCCCTTGGTTGCTTCTAATTTGGCTTTGACCTGGGCCAACTCACCGGCGTTCTTCTCCAGCTTCTATTCAGCCTCAATAGCCTTTTGGGCAGCCTTTTCTCCCTTATCCCGATGTAGGTTGACTTACTACTTGGCCTTGAGGTCAACAATTTTTAAGCTCGCACAAGCCTACAAAGTACGACATTAGTGAAGCCAAATGAGAATGTCTCTAAGATTAATCCCACCTGAATGAGCTACTAGAAGGTCAGTTCATAGCAGTCTTAATAGGACTTGTGCTGGATGGAACTGAAGAAGTCCTCTGAGAGCACTAGATCACCGAAGTACTTGATGACAGATGGGCTTATTAGATACCGCATCCTCAGTTGGTAGGTTGGAGGAATCATTGGTAGTGGAGGTAGAGGAACGTCTTGAGTCATCAAGGCCCCATGATGAGACACCTGCCCGAGCTATTTGGTGTTCTAGGGAACTTAGACCTCGGTCTGCTCAGCCCGCTCGAGTTCTTTTCTTTTTGTCCTTGCTACAGCCTTGCCTATGCCCTGGCGCTGAGCCTCATCATCTGCTAGAGCCTTTCTTCCTTGGAGAGTTAGCAGGTCGACATATTTGTAAAATAGGAGAACTAGTCAAGAAATGATAGGGAAAAGCACCAATAAAAGCTAAAAGAATAGTCTTTGGGTTAAACCTCTGATTTAGAACGGGTCTGGTGGATAGAGTAGCCTAATTATGTCCTTGAGGTTCTTGTCAATGATGAACGGCCCCAAGCCAAGGGAACCACCATGAGAGTCCTTGGAACTAGATAATGATAGCTCCTCTGCTTGCCGCCCAGGTTTGGAGGAACTGAGATATAAGACATGAACGACACTACGTTGCATAACTATCATTTGCTTGGTCGCTCGAACAAGTAGTATTTTGTAATGTCAAGGGTTAGTTGAGCTAGAACCCCTAAACTAGCCATAGTTTGTTAAGCTAGACTTACTCAGCAAAAACGCCTGCTATCGGATAGCATCGGGTTTCTTTAACAAGTCCTTGACAGATTACGTTAGCACCCTTGGTACCCACGACCTCTTTGACTAAAGGTGCCCCTGCTGAATCTCGTCAGCATGACTTGGTTAGGTGAAAGCCTCTCCCTGAGCCCAGACAACCATCTTCCATTGGCATAGAACCACTCAAATTTCCATAGCTTGTTCGAATTAGGGTTGTTGAGTATGAAGTCCTTAAAAAATTCAGTGAAATAATACCACCCAACCTACCGAGGAAGCTTCTTTATATCACTGTATATCCACAACATCTCTATTGCATAGCTATACATCCACAGCATATACATGCTGATGAGTAGGCGATAACAATTTGGATTTAACTACACGTGGTACACGTTCAAGACATGGAGGGCTCGACGCATAAACGGGTGTAGTGGAAGGCGAAATTTTGCTTGGAAGAACTCTACCCCTCAGGCAGGTCGACAGGGGAATCCCCAGCCATAGGCAAAATAAGAATGACATCATCAAGAATCCTATACTTCCAACGAAGGGTGTCCAACCGAGCTTAGGTCATTGCTAACGTGTACTTGGTGGCCGAGGTCTGGCCAGGCCAGCATACTCTGTAGACCACCATTCCTTGAACCCATCTCCAAGGCTGTTGGTGCATCTTCCTTGTCCTTGGCATCGTCACCTCCTTGGACTTATTGCCTTTCTTTGGAAACGTCTTCCTCGATGATGACTTTGCCTATTACTTGGGCCCTTTCAGCTACATCTTGGCCTAAGGAGCTCGGCCTACTTGCAATGGTAGCCAAGCGAACATACTCCTATTCAATCACTCGGGACGTGCCCACAGTGGCTTTCCCAATGTAAGGGTCCTCCCCTTACATGGCCTAATCAAGACTGCTTTTTTAAAAAGATCTAAAATTCCTACTCGGTCACCTTTTTGATACTTCCCCGTCCTCGTACCCTAGTCGGTCAGACTCGGTACTCTCATCCGACCAAAATACATTTGCCGACTGGTTCTGGGAGTCACTTAGATCACTTATATTGATGTTTGGGAATTACCTGTTCGAAATTGATTGGTCAGGTTTGAAATTTTTTTAGTTCGTACGCCTTCTATTAGGTAGCTAGAATGCAAGACTCAAAAGTTTGGAAGCAATGTATGCTAAATGAACAAAAGGCATCTCCTATTTATAGTTGAAGGCGAGGCATGAAAATCAAAGAGGCGCTATGAGTACGCTTATTAGGGAAACAACCAATGGTGTGTTGATATGTGTCAGCTGAGCTTGACCTTTTATGCTCTCGAAACCCATGATCCCAAATATGTGAATCTAAAGACCATTTGGACTACCAACCCCTTTTGGGCATAGTATATCCAGGTCGAGCACCGACCAGGTGCACTAAGGGCTACTATTAAGGGTATGCTTGGTGGCGTCCCCGGGGAACACTCCTAAACCATCCGACCACCCTGCTCAGACAGAAGCTATTCTTGATATCCACAAGTTTACTGGGCGCCACACAAGATTTTGCCTTTTTAGGAAAATGTGTGCTCAGGATGGACTAACATAGTCTATAGCCAGGTAACAACTCATTTCCAAAGGCCGACACGTAGCCTTACTATAGCCCTTAGATGAAGGGTTGCCCACCATCTGGGATCGTGACACTTGTCACCTACCCCCTGACGCGACCAGGCGAAGCACCTAGGTCATGGGCCAAACCTATCTTACACCCGGTCTAGGTGGTAGCCTATAAATATAAAGCATTTACTCCACCTAAACGGTAACATAGAGTTTCTCACCTAACGCTACTCCCGATCTCAGCCAAACAGGTACTTGACTTGAGTATTGGAGAGTCCTGAACCAGCACCACATTGGTGTCCCCCTTGACCTCCAAGGCATCCTTTTTTCTTGTTTTAGGTTCACCTCAAGAAGCCAAGACAAGCAGGGCAAACAGTCCAACTACTATGTGCAGCCGCATGTGGCGTTGATCAACAGCAAAGCAAGCGGAGCATCAACACGCTTAAAAACAAATTAAGCTAGTTTTTTAAAGATACATGAAAAAGAAAAAAGAAACGTGGAAGATAGAACATAGTATTGTCTTCAAAGTTCTCTTAAAGATACAAAGGGTTTGTTTGGCACATGTTTTGTTTGTGCTTTTAGTCAGTAGAAGAAGAGAAACAAAAGTTTTAGTTTTTTAATAAGTATTTGGAACCATATTTTTAAAAGAGCTTTAATGGGTCAAAATGGTTTCAATTTCTTTAAAGTTACAAAATTATTATATTTAAGCTTATAATATATTATTAATACTCTAGTATAAGTTTTAAGGTCCATTTTAGAGGTACTTTTTGATAAATTAAGCACATTCTGGGGCTTCGCTAAAAAGCACTTTTAAAGAGCAAAATCACTTTTAACAGTTTATCTAAACACTTCTAGAAGCAGCTTTTGGACTGAAGAAGTCGAATGCAACTTCTAAGAAGACCTTTTAGCCCAAAGAAAAAAAAAACGTGGTAGATAGAACATATTAGTCTGTTGATCTAGCAAATCAATCTTGACCAAAAACAAGAAAATAATGAAGTAGAATAGAAACGAAGAAGAACAAGAGAACACTAGCATTTACTTGGTTCGGATTGAAAATCCTACCAAGGGCAAGAAAAATTCCCCTGCCAAATCCATTATGAAAGAATGAATTACAACTCACAAGCCTTACATAGATTCTCTCAATTACATGGAGTTTACAAGCTTAGAACCATAACTTTCCCAGAACTCACCCCCTCAATCTTTTCTCTCACCAGAATCCACTCATACAAAAAGGAAAATCAAAGAGTACAAGAATCAGTATATATGACTTAGCTCAAAACGAGTCCGTATATACAACATGACTTTTATACAAAATAAAATAAGATACTAAAAAACTGACTAGAGTTAGGCTTCTTATCCTCTTAAGGTTAATATGTGGCTAAGTTTGTTATAACTAAACAAGCTACAATCTTGTTAGTTACTAACAAACTTAAATAGAAATAAACAACTAATAAGATAGCGTCACTAATTCCAACATAACTCCATCTTGACTCTAATCTGATAATGGATTTACCCTAGAGGTCCTGCTGTCACTAAGCTAATCAAGTTGGCAAAATATTTAGTAAGTTAAGGCATGCTCAAACTTACTAACTGATATAACCTTAGTTAACATGTCACCTGGATTTACTAAAGTGGAGATCTTATTAACTTTAAGTCTTTCCTGTGTAACAATGTCTCTAACAAAATGCAATCTAACATCTATGTGTTTTGTTCTTTCATGAATCACATGATTTTTAGATAAATGTATTGCACTCTATAAGTCACAGTACACAGTAGTTGCGTGTTCCTTGATTCCTAGCTCTTTAGTGATACTTTGCAACCAAATGGCTTCCTTGATAGCTTCAATGAGAGCCACGAACTCAGCTTCAGTTGTTGAAAGTGCCACAAGGTGTTGCAAATTAGGCTTCCAGCACATAACATCACCTCCCAATGTGAAGATATACCTAGAGACTGATCTTCTCTTATCAAGATCAGCTATATAGTCTGAGTCACAAAATCTTTCAATGATTGCTCCACCTTCTTTCTTGCATCTGTACACCAAACCAACAGTTGCAAATCCTTTGAGATACCTCAACAAACCTTTCACAGCACTCCAATGCTCCTTTGAGGGTTGACTTATAAATCTGCTTACAACACTTACTCCATATGCAATATCAGGGTGAGAGCCAATTATTGTGTACATCATACTGCCCGGCACACTAGTGTATGGAATATTTTTCGCAAAATCAGTTTCTTCAATAGAGAGTTTTCCCTTTACTGAACTTAGTTTGATGTGACCTTGAATAGGAACCAAGGTAGGTTTGGCATCTTTCATACCAAACAACTCGACCACCTTTATAATGTAACCTAATTGAGAAATGGATAGCAAACCTATGGATCTGTCTTTACTAATATCCATCCTCAGTATTCTGCTAGCTTCACTTAGATCTCTCATTTCAAACTCAATTTTAAGGATGGTTTTAAGGTTATAGATTTCCTTTTTATCATTGCAGGCAATTAACATGTCATTCACATAAATTAAAAGATAAATGAACACCTTTTCCCGAATCTCCTTTATGTAGACACAACGATCATAGTTAGAATGTTTATAACCATTCTGAATCATGAAGATGTCAAACCTTCTATACCATTGCCTTGGAGACTGCTTAAGTCCATATAGGGATTTTTTAAGTAAGAAAACCAACTTCTTAGTACCTGGTTTTGTGAAACCTTTGGGTTGTTCCATAAATATCTATTCTTCAAGATTTCCATGTAGAAAAGCTGTCTTCACATAAGTTGTTGCAATTCCAAATTCTGCCTGGCCACCAATGCAAGCAAAAGCCATATTGATGAGTGTTTGACAACTGGGGAAAAGACTTCATGATAGTCAATTCCTTCCACCTGTGAGTAGCCTTTTGCAACCACCCTTACCTTGAATCTAGCAGATTCTACTCTAAGGATGCTAGGCTTTCTTCTAAACATCCATCCGTAGCCAATTATCCTTTTGTTTTCAGGCCTTTTAACCAAGTCCAAGTTTTATTTTTGTGAAGTGATTCCATTTCTTATTTCATGGCTTGCAACCAATTCTCTGTAGGTGTGCTCTTACATGCTTCTTTATAGCTAGTTGGTTCATCAAGCTCTAGTGTGTCTCCAATATTTAAGGCATGAGCAACAATGTCTGCTTGAGCAAACCTTGGTGAAGGTCTAATTTCCCTTCAAGTTCTATCCCTTGAAAGTAAATAATCAGAGAGATCTTCATGGCTGGGATAAATGGTCAGATTTTCTTCTTCATTATCTACCTGATCAGGAACTTGAGCAGAGGGATGAGCGGGTTTTGATGTTGTGTTGATAGGAGGTATAGGTGCTGCTATAGTTTGATTATGATTAGAAACATTATCTCCACCATGATTATTATTAACTGCTCCGCCTTGATTGTAAGACGCATCAATACCTACATAACCTAACTCAAAGGAAAAAAGATCTGCAGGCTCATCTGATTGCTCAAAGAACTGATTTTCAGACATGTTAGATTCATAAAATTCTGATTCATTAAAAAACACATCTCTCCTGATCACACATTTTTTATCATCTAAAATCCACAACTTGTAACCTTTAACACCTCTAGGATAACCTATAAAAATGGCCTTTTTGGCCTTGGGATCTAATTTTTCTTAATGAATATGCATGTAAGCAGTGCATCCAAAAGGTTTCAAATGTGTGATTTCTAGTGCCCTGCCAGTCCATAATTGCTCGGGTGTTTTAAAATCTATAGCTGATGAAGGAGATCTATTCATTATATAACATGCAGCGGATGTGGCCTTTGCCCAAAACTTTTTGCTGAGGCCAAATTCTATCGACATAAATCTTACTTTGTTAAGAAGGGTCATATTTAACCTCTCAGCAACACCATTTTGTTGGGGGGGTTTCAGTACAAGTTCTATGTCTTTCTATTCCATTTTGTATGCAAAAACTGATGAAAATTCATTACAAAACTCAGACCATTGTTGGTTCTAAGTTTTTTAACTTTTTCACCAGTTTGATTTTCTACAAGCACTTTCCATTCCCTAAATTTTTCAAAAGCTTGATTCTTGGTTTTAAGAAAGTAGACCCAAGATTTCCTAGGATAATCATCAATAATGGAAATAAAGTATTGTGAACTAGAAAGAGATAGAGGTACCTTATGAGATCTCCAAAGATCTGAGTGTACATACTCTAGGATTCCATTTCCCTGTATGTTGAGGGTGTAAACTTCAATTAGTGAGATTTGCCCAAGATATAGATTTCACATATTTTAAGAGTGCCAATCTTCTTATAGTCAACAACACCTTGTTTGCAAAGTTTAATCCAGCCTTTTCGGCTTATGTGGCCAAGCTTTTTGGGCCAAATTTGAGTTTCATCTGATTCTTTGATGGCTGCTGCAGCAGTTCCAGAGATTACTGCACCTTGTAGCACATATAATCCATGTTGTAACTTGCCTTTAAGAACAACTAGTGAGCGTTTTGATACCCTTAAGTTCCCATTATCTGCCTTGTAAAAATATCTTGTCTGATCCATCATGACAAGAGATATCAGATTTCTTCTAAGAACTGGTATATATCTAACATGATCCAATCTTTTCATTGATCCATCCCACATCTTGAAGTTTACAGATCCAAAACCATGAACTTTACATGAGAGATTGTTTTCAATGAACACAGATCCACCATCCATTGCTTTGATATCTATTAGCCACTCCTTCCTAGGTGTCGTATGGAATAAACATCCAAAGTCAAGAATCCACTCATTCATGGAATCATACTAAGAAACAGTTAGGACTTCTGCCATTTGAAAACCCACTGACACATTTGCAGAATCTGACTTTTGCAAATCACCTTCTTGAGTTTTCTGTCTGGAAGGGCGGAACCTTTTGATGTGGCCTTCTTTTTGATAGTGCCAATAGGTCTTGTGAGTCTTGGTCTTGGATTTAGACCGTGACTTATTCTTGTTCTTCAAAAAATCCCTTTTTTCAGATCTTCCACGAACTTGTAGCCTTTTTCCATTTGAATTTGTCTTCTTATCAAATTTTATTTCAAGATCCCTTGATCTTAGAGCACCAAGAATATCCTCTTTTATCCATCCTCTAGGATGAAGATTCTCTACCATACTTAATAGCAGTTTTCAAATCCTTATAAGAATCAAGCAGAAAGTTTAGGAGAATTATGGCCTGATTCTCATCATCAATTTTTCTCCAATATTTGATAGCCCAATTGTGATTATCTTGAAATCATCTAGATTATCTTCTAATGATTTTTCAAAATCTATTTTGAACCCAAAAAAGTTGTTCTTTCAAAAACATTTTGTTTGACAGAGTTTTCTTCATATATAACAACTCTAATTTTGCTCAGATTTTCAAGGCCGTGTCTTCCTCATCCACTTGTCTAAGAATGTTGTTAGAGAGATTCAAAGTCAGAAGGTTGTAAGCCAATTCACATACCACTAGTTTCTCGGAATCCTATGTGCTCATTGAAAAACCATCAAGGGCCTTGATACACTTTTGTTTAACCATCACAGCTCTCATCTTCTTCTTTCACATGTTAAAATCTCAGCGACCATCGAATTTTACGATCTTAATCTTTGCTGCACCCATTTCTTAATTTCTCTGAAGGCTTTTTGGAATTTTCTTGATTGATCTACACCCATTAACTGGACTCTGATACTATATGTTGATCTAGTAGATCAATCTTAACCAAAAACAAGAAAACAATGAAGTAGAAATAGAAACGAAGAAGAACAAGGGAACACCAGTATTTACTTGGTTCGGATTAAAAATCGTACATCCAAGGGCAGGAAAATTCCACAGCCAAATCCACTTTCAAAGAATGACTTACAACTCACAAGCCTTACACAGATTCTCTCAATTACACAGAGTTTACAAGCTAAGAACCATAGCTTTCTCAGAACTCACCCTCTTAATCTTTTCTCTCACCAAAATCCAATCATACAAAGAGGAAAATCAGAGAGTACAAGAACCTGCATATATGACTTAGCTAAAAATGAGTCCATGCATCAACATGCCTTTTATATAGAATAAAATAATAGACTAAAAAACTAACTAGAGTAAGACTTCTTAACCTCTCAAAGTTAATATATGGTTAAGTTTGTTATAACTAAACAAGTTGCAGTATTGTTAGTAACTAACAAACTTAAATAGAAATAAACAGCCAATAAGAAAAGTCACTAATTCTGTAATGCCTGTCGTTTTTTTTTATGGACACTTATATTAATTTAACGTTAGAATGTGATATTTTAGTGTTATTATTATTAATGATAAGTAAATTAATGTTTTATTTAGTAATGTCGCAGGTGATAGCCTTGTGGGATCGATGTGCTCGAGATGTTCATTTCAAAAGTAATATTAAGCTTAGAAATATTTATTGTTCTTTTTAGAGTTTCAACTTGCCCTAAATTTATAATCTTTATAATGCTCTAGGGTTATGTATGCTTACAGTTATATTCTTGATAATGACATAAATTTTATTGCATATTTTTTTTATTTTTATAATATTTATAATGTCATGATAATTACATGTATAAATTAATATGCTTTTCTAAGGTCATAGGAATAAACATTATTACGGTATATAAATAATTATGTATTATAATTATTTCATATTATATTATAACTAAATTATGTTATATTATATATATAATCGGTTGTTATATATTACGTAATATATTATATTATATTATAATTAGTTATGATGTATATTATAATATATATATATATATATATATATATATATATATATATATATATATATATGTTAATATAAACTTATGTTTAAGGGAAGGAAACGACAGATTGCCGTGAGAAGAAAAAAAAAAAAAAGAAGAAAAAGAGGAAAAAAAAGAGGAAAAAAAAGGGGAAATTGAATTATATTAGGATTAAGGTTTTCTATACTTATCTAATCCATTCTCTCTCATAAACTTATAAATATACTTCTAAGCCATCAAAGTCTTTATTCTCTAAATTTCAAGCCAAAGAAAATTCTCTCTCATTTCCTTAGACACTCTCTCTTTCTTCTCCACGTTTTCTTCCCTTCTCTCTCTTATTTTTCTGCAAACAATTGATTGAAATATTGGGTTTTCACTTAGATAAATTCAAGAGAATTGAGAAGAATTGTTTTAGAGGTAAGAAACTTATTTTAGATTATTGCTGAAATTTTGTTTCCTCTGTTATCCGACCCCCATAACTTTGTCTACAAATTTTTGTTTGCTCTAAAATTTTAGTATGATGTTTATGTATGTGTTATGTGATATTTCTCAAAATTTCACGTTATTTGGAATTTTCTATGCTGAGATATTAAATTTTCATTCTCTGCCACTCATGACCAAACTGTTGCTGATTGGTATTTTGTACAAAAGTATAGTCCATGTTTAAGGGGCAAACGACCTTTGATTTGAACAAAATTTTACAGAGATATTCATGCATATGTTAAGTTATGATCTGAAAAATTTCAATGTTATTTGATGAATATTTTATGAGTTCTTGAATTTTCTTTAAGATAGGTTTTTATGGCTATCTATTCAATGAATTTGGTACTTCTTGTTTATGTGACCTATTTGTATGGCTAAACAAATTTATTTGCTAATAAGACTTTTTGTGGCACTATATATATATGTTATTAGGTTGTCTTAAAAATTTTAGGGTTAAAGTAATTTTATTTTAATTATTGGAATTTTGTGATCGTATGTTGCTCACTGCTTTATGTAATTAGAGTTTGTTTGGTCTCTGAATTCTAATATATGTTTTGAATTGTTGAAAATTTATTTGAAGCTAGTTTTTGGATGTGTTATAGTCTTGGTGTACTATGTTAGTATTAGAATTATTACTATCATCACATGGATTCTTTTATTGTATGTATTTAAGGTCAATTGGTGATTGAAAAGAGTTGATGATTTAGTTGTTTTGATTAACTTCTCATTAAACCCTAGATTGGAGATATCATAAATTTTCATATTTTATTTGGTATCATGTTAATTATGTGTTTACAATTTTAATTGAGGTTTTATTGTGTTATGAATTGGTATTGAATTTTTTTTATGCCTTAAGCCTATTTTTCATACAAATACCCAACAGCTGTCAGGTTTCAATAATTTTTGATTCTGTATTTCTTTGTTTATATTTTTTTATATTTTTTCTCAAATACTTGACATCTTAAGCTTTCTTTTGGCTTTTGAATTGCTGAATCAGAGTTTTCTTTAAATAGTTATGATTTTTCAAAGTTGACCCTAAAAGCTATATAGTTCTACACAGACCCAAAATTTAGACTGACTTTCAAGGACTTTTTCTTTATGTAAATTATTGTCAAAATATGCATATAATACATCAAATTCTTTGTTTTCAAGTCTAGTTTCTAATGCCACTAATCTTGATTAAATTGGAGTTAAGATGAAATTATTATGAATTTTTAAGTGAATAAAGGTCATTCTACCTACTTTTGGGAATTATGCCCTAGGTTCATAAATTGTGATTTTGTGCTTCTTGATATTATTACGTGATAAGGTGATGTTTAATGATAATATGAGAAGTTTATATATTGCTAATAGTATTGCTAGTGACTTAGTCGATATGAATGTTTGACATGAACACTCGAAAAGACGAGCACACCAAAAACCACAGCAACGTCACCCAAGTTAAGGGTTAGTAAGCAAGCAAGATAAGTAAGTACATTCTCACCTGTAACATGATAAAAGTTTATGAAAAGGTTTTGAAAATATGTTTTATGATAACTTTTAAGTTTGTTTTTTACATGTTGTTTTCTCATGAAAACTCTTGTTGCAACAAGAAAGTTTAACGAATATTTCAATGATGAGGCATGTTAAAGTATATCTATATATATGTATTACTTAATTAAGTGTTGCACACCCTATGTTTATGTTTATGATGTCCCAAGGGTTGGACTTGTCATGTTTGGTTTGGGATTAGCTACCTCTCTCCTCTTATGACGGCGTGCCTACGATGATAATGTTTATGGTGCAACACTTGACCCCAAAGATAAAATAAATGAAGTTTTTAATATAGATAATGATAATGAAAGATATGTTTTATATAAAACTGTGCCAAGTGCACTATTATGTTAATGATGATTATGGTTATGATGTTTTATAAAGATGTTCATAAAATGTTTTATATTGTGAGATAGGAAAGTGTACTTACTAAGCTTTTGCTTACTTAGTTTATAATCATGTTGCAGATAAAGGTAATGTAATGACCGAGAAAAATTTCATTAATAAAACTTAATATTTAATTGAGTTTAATTAATGAATTTACTTTTAAAAATGTAAATTTTTGTAAAAATTGTAATTTTTGTAAAAATTATGATAAAGTAGGAATAAACGGCATTGATTGTAAATTTTATGGCAAATGTGATGCAATGTTGGATATTGCCGAATACAGATTTTATAAGTTTAATTACTCAAAAATTTATAAATAATATCCATAAAATGAATTTTATATCACGATTAATTGTAAAATTGTGATATAAACAAGTGGGTGATTAGAATGTAAATAGGATATAGAAGTTGTCCAAACCCAAATCAGGGGTAAAAAGGAGGCCGAAGCAGTATGAGTATACTGCTAAATGAAAACGTAGATACAAAAAATGTTATGATTGGCCTCCAAAAGTGAACGAAAAGTAAGTCAAATATTTTTATACAGTCTAAGGATAGAAAATACACTAATTTGACCATGGCAATATAGGAAAAATACTGTGTGGTAAAAAATTACACAGTATAAATTTTTAACTCCACAAAGTAGACACTCCTTGGTTTTTTATTGGGCCACATGTCTAGAAAAGTGGCCCAATCACCTTGTGACACCTAGTAGTATACTCATGGGTTACCATGAGTCACCAAATGTGATAAGGAGGCATTTAATGCATGGTTATCACAAAATTTCATTTCCTTTCTTTTTCTCCAAGTTCCGACAGCCATTGTTGAGACTTCAAAAAAAAAAAATTTCTTAGCCCCAAACTTTGCAAAAATAATCCCAAACAAGTTTTACAAGCAAGTACAAGGATTTTTCACAAGTTTTAAGGTAAAATCCTAAACTTGTTAATGAGTTTTCATGGGATTTTTTCATGGGTTGAAGAGAGAAATTTATCCATGGTATTTTGTATGGAAAGGAAGCTTAGGAGGGAGTTCAAATGGATTTTGAAGGCTTGAAACCAAAAGGGTGTTAATTTGGTAAGTTTTAAAGTTTTGAAATTTTATGGATTTTATTTTGATTTCTATTCTTTCAAACCCATGTGGGTTCTTAAGCATGTATTTGCTAAAATTTCATGCATATGTGAAGTATGGCATGTTTAAGTTGTGAAATTTTGATTTATGGTGCAAAATGGTAATTTTTGAAAAAAGTATTATTTTTGTAAATTTAATGTTAGTTTTAGTAAAAGTGATGTTTGAGTATGAGAATGTTTTGATTAAGGCATAGAATGATTTCTGCAGGGTTAGAATTGTAAGTTTGAAACAGATTTTTGTAAAAATGCCATAGGGACTAAATTGAAAGAAAAAGATTTCTCTCGGAAGAATTGAAAAATGGCCAAAAACACCCTTGTACAGTGGGATTTTGGGAAAATTTAAGACACAAAAGTTATAGATCTCGACGAAACTGTTAGGAATTGCGACGGTTTGTCGAAAAACTCAGTCGTTTATGAGATTTTGATTTTTCAAAGAATTTACGAAAATTGTAAATTTTTTTAAAAAGGACAAAACCGTCATTTCCTAAAGGATTTTGAATATGGAACTTTGAGCAAAAATGATCCTTGAGAAAAATAGGAAATTTTGATGCAAAGAAGTAAATTTTAGTCCCGATGGTGAAATCGTCAAAATTTTCAATTCAAGGACTAAACCGCAAAGTTTTATGAAAATTGGGCATAATTGAGACATTAAGAGATTAAAATCACTAGGGTATTATTTTAAAATTAGTATGTGGTTATTTTTATAAGAATAACGAAATCGAGCTTGGGTAGGTTAGTGGACCCATGGAAAGCAAAATCGTCATTCTTGCCCGAATAACCCGAACCGCTTTGAAACGTGTCAGTTGGAAAAAGAATGGTAAAAACAGGTTCCCGCCCTTCATTAGAAATGATAGGGTAAAGTTAGATAGAAATAAGAAAAACCAGTGGTTTTTAGAGTTGTTCATAGTAATGCAACTCAATTTATTAACTAACAGATGTTTCGTATTGAAACATAGTGCAATTTGGCTAATGGCTTTGTAATTGGCCAACAGGATCCTAAGAGTCTAGGAGAAGAGAAATTGAGGTTAAGTTGCCCGACATTCGCATCAAGTAAGTACTCATCCCACCTACAGTATGAAATTATAGGCTTAGAGTGCAAAATGCGTATATGTATATCTGTGTGTATATCAAGGTGTAGACTTGTATGTATGCAATGATATGAGTATTTATAACAATGAAAGGGTATACTTATGAGTATATGGAATATATGCAAGTACCTGAGTGTATATGATGATCTGTACCTGTGTGTATATTTTATGTTAAGTACCTGTGAGTACATTATGCTATATACCTGTGCGTATATTAATGTGTATCAGTGTGTATATTTTATGTTAAGTACCTGTGAGTACCTATGAATACATTATGCTATATACTTGTGCGTATATTAATGTGTACCAGTGTATATATTTTTTGTTAAGTACCTATGAGTACATTATGTTATATACTTGTGCGTATATTAATGTGTACCAATGTATATATTTTATGTTAAGTACTAGTGAGTACATTATGCTATATACCTGTGTGTGTATTAATGTATACCAGTGTGTATATTTTATGTTAAGTATCTGTGAGTACATTATGCTACATACTTGTGCGTATATTAATGTGTACCAGTGTGTATACAAAATATGTACCTGTGTGTACTATGTCTTCCAAGAGTACTTATGTTATGTATAACATGTGATCATCACTTCATGCATGGTATGATAACCATAATAAGTGAATTGGTAAATTAATCACCAAAAGTTAAGAAAAGTGTCGTACCGACTCCTGACTCAAGGGGAGTTTAAGGATTACAAGATGGTCACGGTGTTACGTAAACCTAAGTGCGCAATGGTACGAACACTTGGGCCCTAGTTAAAGATAAGAAATGATAATAATAAGGAAGGATTATAAGAAAGCATAATAATATCATGCATTTTATTGAATGTGCATGTGGGATTATATGGGACTTACTGGGCGTAAGCTCACTAAGTTTTTTATGCTGTAAGTATTCCGACGAAAAGGTCAGAGTAATCGTATTGATGAGCTAGCGGAAAGATGAGTGTGTGCAGACTGGGTATGGATTCCACCGCAGTATGTTTTTCGCTGTATATATTTTAAGATATTTTGAAAGTAATGTTTGAAAAACTATATTGCAAAGGAAATGTGATTATGTAAATACAAGTATATGTTTGTATTTCAGAAGTTATTAAACCAGTATATGTAAAGTATTTATAAAAAAAAAAATTTCCTAAATTTTTGCCCTAAAGTAAGTAAGAAAGAGTTTTATCACAACCTGAAAATGCGGGTTGTGACAGGTAAGAGGACCATGGAATAGGTGGAGGGCGAAGACGGGCGTGTGAACTATAAACAATGAATTGGAAACGAAAAAACGCTAAGAAAGAATATTTTTTTAACTATGTTTTTATTTCTTTGAATGCTTAAATTTTTACACTATTAACTAAAAAGACTTGTTTTACATTTATTTTAATTTCGCATAAGTTCGGTCTACCAAATTGTTTAAACAGATTTTAAAGTTTGTTTTGAAATTTTATTTGAATTATGATTTTGTTAATTTGACATTGATAAACTATAAAAAAAAAAGGATTTGAAATATTTGAAATATTAAAAAAAAAATTGTATACATGGATCCTGGGATAAGTTTATCAAATTGTGTGTAAATTTAAATAGTTTATCTTATAAATAATGATAACAAATATAAAAGTAACGATTATTGTGATGTCCGTAAAGGGGAGTTACAAATTCTATAACTTAATGTTTGTTTTCACTCTCTTTTTTGGGACCTTCGATTTATACTTTTTTTTAAACTATAAGTCCCTTTAAATTTTATAGACGTCCCATCATCCAAAATTACCTTATAATGCACAATTACTAATATTACTCCTGTTATAAAAACTAAAAATATAAAGCTAAAAGATATAATATAAACTGAGAGAGAAAGACAGGGAGAATAGAGAGAAACTGCCTTTTTTGGTTAAAGTAGAGCTTGTTAGGATTCCAAGAACATTACTTTCAAAGTTATAAATGCCAACTCAAAAAATCATAGTTCAATAGACTTTAAAATAATTTGTATTGGAGTTCCAACATTCAGCATTATTCTAACATTTTATTGTTTATTAAAAACTTAAAAATTGTTTTGACTCTTTTAAACTCTTTTAAAAATATAATTTTAAACACGTTTTTATCACTATTTTTTTTTTAGCTAAAAGCAAAACCCTACCAAATTGGTCCCATTTAGTGTGAAAAGAGAACGATGCTCATGAACGCATGACACGCATGCATGGGCCGCCATCTACAATGTAACTCATGATAATCGTGGAGCATCTTTCACTAATTAAAAACAGTGACAATTTTGTTTTCTTTAATTTTTTTTTTGTCCATAGATAAGTCTGAAAAAATTCTGGTCTAAAAATTGTCTATAAAAGCGAGTTCATAAGGGTGTAATGCAATGCATACATCTGCCAACTACTTCCTCAACTGATCATCATCCTCATCTTAGATTTTACACAGGTTCCTCCCAAACATTCTCTTCAATCAAAATCCAAAATGGCTGGCGATATTGCAACGTGGGAACAACTCCTGGGCAGCGAAAACTGGCATCCTGGATCCCATGTTCCTCAGCCTCCGCAATCTCATCCTCCGCTGCGGCGACTTTGCCGAAGCCACCTACGATGCCTTCGACAACGATCCAAATTCGGACAACCGTGGCAACAGCCTCTACCCCAAGGAGACCCTCTTCGAGTCCGTGAAGGTGAAAAACCGTGCCGACTACGAAATCATTTCCTTCCTCTACGCCACCTCTGGGATCCAGACTCTGGACTCTATGGTCCTCACTCACCCGTCAGAAAGATCCCTCAACCCATGGGACCGTGTCTCCAACTGGATTGGCTACGTGGCCATCACCACGGACACAGCTAGCCAATCTCTCGGCCGCCGAGAAATCTACGTGGTCTGGCGTGGAACCACCACGGCCACCGAGTGGGGCAGTAATATCAACTTGGAGCCCGTGCCAATTACACCTTTGCTGTCTTCCAGAACCGATCGTTCTTTGTGGGACTGGTTCCAGAGTGGCGAGCCTAAAGTCCATAAAGGTTGGCTTGACATCTATACCTCGAAAAACAGTAGCTCCAACTACGTGAAGAAGAGCGCCAGAGACCAACTCTGGGACGTGATCGATGACCTCAAGGGGAGATACAACCAGGAGAATCTTAGCCTTTTGGTGACTGGCCATAGCCTTGGTGGGTCTCTGGCGACTCTGAGCGCTTTCGATCTCGCGGTTAACGGCTTTCGAGATATCGGCCGGGTCGCCGTTTTTGCTTTCAGCTGCCCCAAAGTTGGGAACGAGGAGTTCAAGAAGAAGGTGGAGAGCTACCCCAACTTCAAGATATTACACACGCACATCCGAGCTGACGTGGTGCCAAACCTTCCTGGCCCCCGCTATGTTCCTATCCGGACAGCAGAGCTGGAGGTTCAGGCGGTGAAGTCGCCGAACCTGAAACTGATTCCTAGAGCCATCTATGTGCACAACCTGGAGGTGGTTTTGCATATGGTGGCTGGGTGGAATGGGGCCTACAAAGACTTCCAACTCAAGGTGGATAGGGAGTTGGTGTTGGTGAACAAGTGGACTGGGTTTCTGATTGATGGTCTCAATGTGCCAGACTCATGGTGGCCCGACAGGAACAAACCAGGTTCAAAGCTCAAGTACGACGACAAAAAGCAACAATGGGTTCTGGTGTAACCAGGAGAAATAATATAAGTACCGAAGTACTACCTACATGCCTGGTGGCAAAAGAATAATGGAGGGACGTACGTTAACGATAATATAATACATATGCTGTGTTGCATGATGTTCTGCCTTTCTTAGGGATCGATCCATTTATAGAAATGCACGACGTTTGCGGCGCCAGCTTATCATGTAATTGTATGAATGGCCTTACAATAAGGGTATGCATGTACTGTGTGTGTGTATGTGCATCTATAAATGAAATAAATTAGGCCAATTATTAATTAGGGGCAAGAATTCTATATGCTATATGTACTGGTGTGTTTCCTTTCCTTAATAATAATCTCCCTCCTCGTAATTTCCTTTTAGAAGATATCCATAAAAACAATACTATTAGTGAATTACAACAATAATAGGCTCCTATTATTGCATTTGTTAATAGCGGTTTTCAAATTGCGAAAAAAAAAAAGGCATGGATTACTAATTGAGCGGGAATGAACGGCGGAAGAGGCAAAAAAAAAAAAAAAAAAAGCTAAAAAAAAGTAAAACTACCCACGATTCCTGTTTTTTTGAGTACCCATAACCCCTCTTATTGTTTCTTATTATCCTCCTTATTGATGCTTATATCTAATCCAACATCATTCGACAATTCTTCTAAAAAAAATCATTCGACTTTCCAAGCAGCAACTAGATATGAGTAAACCGGTAAATTAATGGCCATCTATTTTGCAGATTTAGTTTTTCTATATGCTATTTCTCATGGGTCTTCCCTTTGCATTTTGATTGTGTAATTTTTTTTCCGCTTCCATATAACCAAATTCTGGATGAGATTTGAAGTAGGAGTTTTTCATGACCACTCAGCTCTTTGGTGACTGATCTTGAAGAAAATTTGAATTTTTTTCCCTTTAATTTACTTGAGTACTATTTCCTAAATTGGGTTTAATTTTTTTCTCTTGTGAATTACAATCAGAACTTGCTGGGATTTTTTTGGGGGGGTTTTGTTAGTGTTGTCATTTGGTTGATTATATATTCATTGGACGCATCTTTCTGACCATATTGTTTTTCTTCATCGCATGCGTAGAATTTGGCATCAGTCTCTGCCTTGAAGAATGAGTTGAGTAAATTTATGCTTCTTTTCTAAGTGTGTAGTGAACGATAAATGTCATTTGAGTTAGAGAGGTGAAATTTACAATTTTTTTTTAATGATTTAACTAATTTTTTCCTTCTCAATTTGTGTTGCTTATCCTCCAAACTATTTAGAGAAATTTTTTTTTTTTTCATGCATACACTAAGAACATGATTCTCATAGAAGCGCTCTTTATGTTGAACCTGATCTTAATAGTTTGGAAAGCACTGTTCTAGTTGTTTTCTTCTACAAATTGCTAGAGGATTCATTTAGTCTTCGTGTTATGTTCCTAATAAAAAAGTTTTTTAATCATTATTAAAAAAAATTGTCATTATGTCCGAATATATCACCGTTTTGCAAATTGCCTTTGCAAAGCTCCTTTTTTTAATTATAAATTAAAAAAAAAAGGTATTGTATTTGCAATAACTGATTGTCACTCAAAAAATTATTATCTATGCAAAGTTTAATATGCCGTTTTCAAGAAAGGTTGGAACCAACAGTTTTGGTTTGAAAATTGTAGCATATAAGATTTTTATATTATAGTATTTTATTATAACATGTAAAAATTTTATACTATTTATAGTTATAACTAATGGTTAAAACTACTTTTCAAAATGGCTCATAAGCAGTTTCACGAGAAAAAAACCGGTTAACATTCATCATTGATTATACACTCGTACAATGAAAAAATGTATTGTAATCAAATTCTAAGGAAGTCTATACATAATGGGTATCCTAAGTCAACATTTCATAGACTTATGTGCAAATATCTCTATTTATGGACATTTGTCTTGTCAACACGTGTATAATGAACATAGATGTAATTGTCATTCATGTTCCATTTATCCTCTCATGTCCTTTGTTTCTTTTGGCAATTTCCAACTTGCCAGCAGGAAAAGATTGGTTATCAGTTATCATTAGAGCAAAGAACCAGAACGTTAAATTTCTCCTACAACTACGTATACGCAACGGTTAAAAAATGTGGAGTTAAATTCAACACCTTTTAAAATATTATTTCATGTAAAAAATTCACAAATTGACTAGAATTTTATAATAACGGTGCAAGAAGAGAAGAACAAACAAGAAAAATGCGTGTTGGAGGCAGAGATGGGTGCACCCCAACACAAGGAGGGGTGCATGGCAGCGCGGTGGGAAAGAACCCACACCCGCGAGGCGGATGTTCACAAGGTGGGAAAGAACCCCATAGCAAGAACAAGCGCGCGGCCCCGCATCCCATAACTGATGAGAAGAAACTTGTTTTTGAGGGTTTTCTTTTACTTCTTTTTGAAAAACCTATAAATAGATAGGCTGTCTTTTTTCCTTTGTGCAATGTAGCTCAAAAATTTGACAGTGAGAGAGAGGTTAGAGAAAAAATTCTTAAGATTGTAATTTTTCTCTTATAACTTCTTCATCATTATAATAAATTATTCTGTAACAGCTGAAAGTGAAAATAATTCTCACATTGAGGCTGAACCACTATAAATTTTGTGTATTCTTATTTATTTTTTATTCACATATTTTTTGTTCACGATAGAATTAGGACTTAATTCGCAACATTAACGTGGATAAGAAACAATCTACTCATTTTCAAAGCTCATCCAACAAAATAAATAAATGAATAAATAAAACGTCTTGATCTCGTTTTTAAGTTTTTTGTACCATAATTCCTTGCCAAAGTTAGGTCGGGTCTTAAGATCGTATATTCAAATATTTAAAACGTGAAATTTTCAGAGAACTCTAAAGATATATGATGCATGCATAGACGGGATCGAATTGTTATGTATGTATTGCTATGTTTGTATTCTTGATTCATGCTTATCTGATTATGTCTCATCCATTAATTTGACTTTAAAGAACGAAAATAATAATGCAGAAACTTGAGTACTTCACATGCAAAAGAAAGCTGTTGCTTTGCGGGCTTTGAAGTTTGAACGGTAAGTGCTACGTGCCCTACATTAAGTGCTTTAAGAGCTATATGTACGTATGTATTAATACAATATTTAATAGAAGTGCTCTAGGCCCTTAGTACCTAATTGGTCCATCATAAAATTTTGGTCATTTGTGGCTTTGGTTGGATACTATGTGATAGACATAGTATACACAGAGAAGAAGTTTGAGGTCCCTAAGCTTGCAATCTCATATTTAGTTTTACACCATTTTTTGGGATTGAGAGAGCTGAGAAACACTCAAACTCAGTGAAACTAAGAGGAAGGCTGCAAGCATTACAACCAGTGGAATCAAAGGCAGCAAGAGTTTGGATTGCACAGTGAGCTTCAATGGCCAAAGGTAATGTAATGACTAGAAAAAAAAAAAGTTTATTAATAAAACCTAATATTTAATTGGGTTTAATTAATAATTTACCCTTAAAATTGTAACTTTTGTAAAATTGTGATAATATGTAAATAAGCAGTATTAATTGAGTATTACACTGTGAATGTGATGTCATGATGGATATTTTTTAATACAGATTTTATGAGTTAAATTACTCAAAAATTTGTAAATAATATCCATAAAATGAATTTTTACAAAATTGTGATACAAACGAATGAGTACTTATAATATGAGTAAGACATAGAGTCCACTGAAACCCAATCTAGTGTAAAAAGAGGCCGACGCAATAAAAGTATACTGCTAAGTGAAAACGTAGATATGAAAAATGTTACGTTTGGCCTTCAAAAGTAGACTAAAGGCCAGTAAAATAGTTTACACAATCTAAGGTTACGAGTTTGCACTGATTTGACCATGACAGTAGAGGAAAAATACTGAGTGATGAAAAATTATACAATGTAAAATTTTTGGGCCACTAAGTGGACACCCAACAAAATTCTATTGGGCCACCATATCACAAAAAGTAACCCAATCACAATTTGCCATCTAGCAAGCCCATTAATTGTTGATGAGTCGCCATAGTTGTGATAAGCTTGTATTAATTTTGAAATAAGCCAAATTTGCTCTCATTTTCTTCCCTCAACATCCGGCAGCCATTGGAGGACCATTCATCAAAAAATTTCCAAACTCAAAATCTTGCACAAATTGACCCCAACCAAATTCAAGAAGCATAGGTTAAAGGATTTCTTCAAAATTGAGGTAAAACCTAAACTTTTTTTTTAGTTTTCTTAAGGTTTTTTATGGGTTAAGGAGGGATTTGATTCAAGGAGATTTTTACATGAAAAATGCTTAGGAAAGAGCTTCAAAGGAGTCCTTGGAAGGCTTGAAGCACAAAATCTCTATTGGGTAAGTTTTAAACCCTTAAACTTGAATTTATGTAATTTTTGTTTTGAGCTTTATTATTTCTAAAGCATGTGATGTTTTCAGGCAAAGTTTTGATTATATTCCATGAGTATGTGACTTATAGTATGATGGTATAGTCAAAATTATGGGTTGTTGATGCAAAATAGTAGTTTATGCAAAGTATGTTATTTTTGTAATTTTAAGGTTAAGTTTTGCAAAAATGGCATTTTGGTATAGAAAAGGTTTGGACAAGGGGTGAATCTGTCTGTGTAGTGGCTGGAAGGTAGTTTTAAAATAGATTTTTAAAAAAATACCCTAAGGACTAAATTGAAAGAAAAAGCTTTCCCTCGGCAGATTTGAAAAATGCCCAAAAACACCCCTAAACAGTGAGAATTTGGGAAAAATTAAAACATAAAAGTTGTAGATCTCGATGAAACTGTTAGACATTGCAAACAGTTCGTCGAAAATCTCAACCGATTGTGAGATTTTAATTTTTCAAGAATTTCTTAAAAGAAGAAAAAAATGTTAACATGGAAAAATGTCATTTTTCAAAATGATTTAAGATATGGTACTTTGAGTAAAAATGTTTCTTATGAAAAATGGGAAATTTTGGTTTAAAGAGATAAATTTTAGACCCGGGGTCAAAATTGTCAAAAATTTTCAGTTAGAGGCTAAACTGCAAAGTTTTACGAAAATAGGGCGTAGATATGAAATAAGGAGATCCGAACCATTAGGGTATTATTTTAAAATTAATACATGACTATTTTCGTTAAAATAACAAAATCGAGCTCGGATAGGTAAGTAGGCTCACGGAGGGCAAAATCGTCATTTTTGCCCGTATAACCCGAACCATGTCAAATGTTTCAAAAAGGGAAAAAAATATTGATTAGAAAGATTTCTGCCCTTCGTTAGAAATGGTAGGTAGAGTTAGATAGAAATAAGAAAAACCAGTGGTTTCCAGAGTTGTATATAATTATGCAACTCAGTCCATTAATTAACGATCACTGTGTGTTGAAACATAGTGAATATTGGCTAATGGCTTTGAAATTGGTCAACAGGATCCTAGAAGTTTAGGACGGAGCAAAATCGAGGTTGAATTACCCGACGTTCGAATCAAGTAAGTACCCATCCCACCTACAGCATGAAATCGTAAGTATAAAGTATGACATATGTATATGTATACCTGTGTGTATAACAAGGTGTATACCTATGTGTATGCTATGATATGAGTATCTTTAAGTATGTTGGTGTATACATGTGCATATACATATACCTGTGTGTATAATATATGGTATACTGGTGTGTATGTTAACGTATACCTGTACGTATAAAAGTATGTACCAGTGTATACTATTTTGTACAAGAGTATTTATGTATGGTGTATAACATGCATTTGTCACTTCATACATGGTATGTTAACCATTATAATTGGGCTGGTAATTATGTCACCAGAAATTAAGAAAGGTGTCGTACCGACTCTTGATTCTAGAGAAGTTCAATGATATAGTATGGTCATTGTGTTACGTAGACCTAAGTGTGCAATGGTACGAACATTTGGGCCCTAGTTAAAGATAAGAAATGAAAATGATAAAGAAGGTTTATAAGAAAGCATAAATGGTTCATGCATTTTATTGAACGAGCATGTGGGTTATATGGGACTTACTAGGCATAAGCTCATTAAGTATTTCATGTTGTAGGTATTCTTACTAGAAGGCCAGAACCAAGTCACTGATGAGCTGACAGAGGGTGATGAGCAATGAGTAGAAAGGGGTATGGATGTCGCCACAGTTACGTTTCTGCTACTATATATTTTAAACTTGTTTTCTTTAAACGTGCTATGTAAGAGCTGAACATATTTAAGTATATCAAAACCTCTCTTGAGAATATTTAGCAATAGTGTTGGAAAAGATAATGCGTTATGTAAATATATGTATCTGTTTACACCTGATGAGTTGCTAAACTTCACATGAATTACTTACCAAAAAAAAAAAATCTTGAGTTTTATACCCATACGTAAGTATATATATAAAAAAAAAAGTCTTACACAGCCTAGAAAAAAAGCGGGTTGTCACAGGTAACCCGTTAACACATTTTCGCTTTTGATATTGTATGCGTAATGTTTATTGCATATTTAGATTTTATTTTAACTTTGACAGTTAGCATCAGAACCGCTTATATACCTCTGCCTTGACATATATGCAATCTAAAAATCTAACTTTTTCATGAAACATACTCGTAATTTTTTTTTTTTTTTTGTGATTTTGGGTTAGGAGTTTTATGAAGTTTTAATAAAAACTAAAGTTGGAAATCATTAGGGATATGAGTTTCTATTGTTTCTGTGATTTAAAACTCCATTTTGACGTCCAAAATGTGAGAAACCTGTCGTGTCTACAACCGGGTCATCATTTAGCTCATTTGGGCTATGAAAACCAGTTTTAGGATGCAGAAGACGACTACAAATGACATGTTGTTTGGCCCTTAACAAGCCAAACAACAAATGGTTTGCAGCACTTGGGCTACGTTTCTGGCATACAAAACAACAACTTGTTTTTTGGAGGGCTAAAATAAAAAAAAATTAAAAATTAAAAAAATATGGGTATTTTTTTAGACTTTACAAATCAATAATTTTGTAAAATATTTATAAAATTCTCACTTTTAATGTTTTTATGAAAATTTTCATAAAACTCGATATTTTTGTGAAAAATTCATAATTTTGAATGTTCATAATTTTTTAGAGTTGTTATGAATATCATATATTTTTGTGTGAACATAGTTTTTTTTTTTTTTGCATAAATGATTCATTATGTTATTTTGTATGTATAATTTTTGATTTTAATTATGCATGCAAAATTAAGTTAAATAATTTAATGTATTAAATTTAGTTCTTATATGTGCTAAAATTATTAATTTTGTATGTTTAATTATGCATGAAAATATAGATAAATTGTTTTAGTACATAAATTGTGAATTTTGTTCATATTTATTTATATTGTTTTATGTTATTTACAATTTATTTATGAACAATATTTTAGAATAAAATTTAATGTCTAGTGAGCTGTACAATTTTAGTTAATTAGATTTTAGCCACAACAACTTTAATTATACAAAATTATATATTAAGTAGTTTAGGAACACATATAAAAAATGACATTTTTTGTAATTAATCATAATTGATATAATAAACTTTATCCCGCAGGAATATTTATTATATTTGTATCGTTAATTAGGATAAAATATCAAATTATATTTCTTAATTTACCCACAGAAATTAATAACAGGAACATAATTTGATAGTTTTATCATGAAGTTAGATAAATCTAATTAAATTAGAACTTTAGCCCACATGCAAATTCTATCGCTAGATATATAATTTTGAAACATAATTTACATTGGTAAAACATGATATATGTTTATTAGTCTCAAAATATAGAATGTAAGTTTGTATTTTAATTTTATGCAGCCTTGCAACCTACGAATCATTTTCATATTAAATGTGAAATTCTCAAACTTAAAGGGGACAATTATAAAAATATAGAAGGAGAGAATTCTTCATCATCTTGGTGGATAGACATAGACTATGCTATTAAAAAAGATGAACCAGTTATTACTAATACTAACATTTTAGATGAAAAGGCTCTTTATGAATGATGGGAGCGATCTAATCGCCTCAATATGATGTTCATAAAGACTAATATTTTTGCCGATATTCGAGGTTCTATCGATCAGTATAAGAATGTTAAAGCATTATTGACAGTTATTGATGAGCAATTTGTAACATCAGAAAAAGCACTTATCAGTACATTGATTATGAAATTTTTAGGCTCACCAGTGTCGGAGATGTGCATGAACACATCATTGAGATAAGGGACACTGTGGCTCAATTAAAGACAATTGAGGTTGATATGTCTAAATCTTTTTTTATGCATTATATATTACACACCCTTCTACAGCAATAAGGATCCTTTAAAATATCTTATAACACACATAATGATAAGTGGTCAATTAATGAACTTATGACCATGTGTGTTTAGGAAGAAGGGAGGTTAACAATGGAAATGGGTGAAAATGCATCAATGGCAACACAAGAAAAGAATAAAAAAAAAAAGCCAAGAAAAAGGGAAAAGGTAAAATACCAATCCAAGGTGGAATCAAAAAAGAAACCAAGTGTTTCTTTTGTAAAAAAATGGACATATAAAGAAGGATTGCATCAAATTTCAGCAATGACTTGAGAAAAAAAGTAATCTAATCTCATTTGTTTGTTATGATTCTAATATAGTTTATGTTAATTATAATATATGATGGATTGATACTGGTTCTATAATCCATATCTCAAATACCTTGGAGGGTATGCGAAACTTAAGGATGCCAGTGGGAAGTGAAAAAGCATCTATTTCAGAAACAAGATGTGTTCACATATGGAGGTAGTTGGAACATGCACTTTAATTTTAAGTAGTGATTTTATTTTGAATTTAGAAAAAAGACTTTTTATATTCCTAGTTTCTCTAGGAATTTAATTTCAGTTTCAAAGCTTGTACTTTTGGGATATCCCTTTAGTTTTTCAAAGATATCTTTCAGTTTGTTTTATAAATTTGATCTTCTTAGGAATGGCGCATTGTCTGATGGCCTTTTCTCTATTAATTTACAAAATGAAACTACTTATAATGCTATGCATGTTTATACTTGTATAAAATGTTGTGTTATGAATAAAGACTCCTCTATATTATGGCACCAGAGATTGGGATATATCTCCATAGAGAGAATTAAAAGTTAGTAAATAATGAAGTACTTTGATTTCTATGTCCTCTAACATAGGCTTAAGGGTTCTATTAATAAACACCTAGTTTGTCGTACTTTGGTAAGTGATCACGTTCCCACACTAGTCACAAGTGTTACCCCTCTTATAGTGACAATCAACATCAACACTATACTCAAGCAAACAATCCATTACCAGGATCATGTCATAAACACTTATATGGATTATGTTTAATCAGCTCTCAGTTCCCAAAGTAAGTGACAATATAAGAGTTAGGCGACCAAAGTTAGATTAGAATGGTGTACAATTCAATACAAACTACTAATTCTTGGGAACCTATGGTTATAACCTACCATACTTCCAAATGATCATGGCAATTTCCAAGCATTCGTCTTGCAGCACAATCCCTACCATCGTCATGATCTAAAAGGAATAAAGGTCTTTATTTCTTAAGTTTCTAAGAGATCATTGTCCTCATACAATCATAAGCTAGAACAAGGGTGCACTTGACATGTTGAAGTAGGTAGCTAATCACCAAGACTGACATACCTTTGAACCACATCTTATGTACAAACCTTGATATGATTGACAATCGGAACCCTTGTTGCGAAACACATAACCTAAATCCCCAAGTTCTTTTACCTCCTAGAGTTATAAGAATGTGTCATCACAGTGAAATAAGTGATCAAGTCCTAAAACTGATCATACCTTAGAATCCTTCCTTATATTTTATGTTAATCAAATCTGCTTGTTGTCTAAGTGTCATTTGCTATCTTTAGTCATTACTCATCTTCGAAGGTTATTGCAGTCAAAACCAAAATAATCAAACCTCATCTATCCCCAGTTTTTAAATCTTTTCAATTTATCATTAAACATTTCTCATAAGATTTATCTTAACAGTCTCACTCATTTCTCTAGATATTTATAAATCATTACCTCAAAGCTAGAATTCATTATGGGATACTTTGGGACCTGTATCTCATCTTTCTCTTAATGTAAACCTTGAGAGTCAAATTAAAACCTATACTTAAGTGGTACTTAGATCCTATCTATCATATTTCTTTCGTCCTTCAACCCAAGCCTTTAAGGTAATTATATACACTCTATGGATTGACAATATCTCAATAGTGTTACATCATCGACCTATACTACACTAGAACTCATTATCGTGCATTTAAAACCTAAATTGTGCAAACTTAATTCTAGACTTCGCCTAAGCAGTCTTACCAAATGGGCCTCCACAGCTACAATAGAACTATAAATCATAAAGACTTGTTGATTTCCATTAAAATCATATACTTAGGGAAATTCATCTTCAAAACCTTGCAACAAATTAACATCTAGATCTCGAAGATAACGTCATAAGATGGATTCTCAATTTTGTTGTATAGTGTACTTGAAAACTGCTTAAACAAAATGCTAATTCTAAAAACTCTCAGAAATTTTGTTTAAACACACGTTTTTTAACAAAACTTTTTACATGAAGCAAAATCCTTTTGCACAACTAAAACTTAAAGTCAAAACAACAATGTATATGTATATATATTTACACAACAAAAGTTCTTATGTATAAAGAAAATACTTAAAACAAAACTTTTTTCCTTTTTTTATTATCATTATTTTTATTTATTTAATTAATTTTTTTACCAACCACAAAACTCTTTTTACTCAAAACATTGCCTTTTTTTAAGAAACAAAACAAAACTTTGAAGCAAAACATTTTTTTTACGAACCACAAAACAAAACTTGCACAATTTAGTTCTCAAGGAATCTAAAGCCTTGCTCTGATACCAATATGTAACACCCCAATGAGGAGGTTAAAGGTTAAAGCATGATTAAAATGTATTAAGTAAATCATTTAACTTAAATCAGGAAATCTAAATTTATTATAATAGATCAAAAAAATATTTACTTTAAACTAAAAATTTATGTTTAAACCAAAATAAACAATTTTAAGTAAGGCTTTAGAATTTCCATGGGTTTAAATCTCATAATTGTCCATAACTTACAACTTTTACTAAAGTTAAAATACAGAGCCAGTGTCGGTTCATGCAATGTTTACACTTATACAATTAAGGGGTAATGAAATGATTGTGTTAACACCCACCATTATAGAAACCTAGTATATGCTATAGGCTCATCGAGAAACATCACGAAAAATATACTGACAACTTGTCGCCACTAACTCAGTACTATTTTAGCACTGCCTAGAGGGGGTTAAGTAAAAACAAAGAAAAAAAATGTGCGAAAGGCAACAATAGGATTTTTTCTTAACAAACTTTAGCATTACATAATTAAACAAATTGATAGGAAGACATTTGGATAACTAAATGAATGTTTAAGAAAAATAAATGTATGAATAAGTAAAATTTAGATGAGCCAGTTGATTCAATTCTCGATTTTCAAACATTACATATAACATATAGAAACATACTTATAGTGCTTCAGCCAATTGCTCATGCTGCGGCCCTGATTGAGGTTTAAAGACTTGCACCTAAGGTTACACTCTACATAACCTGCTCTCTAAGACCACTTAAAAACTGGTGATTGAAAACCATTGGTGCTCGGAATTCTAATTCTGTGTCTAAAACATAAATTTCAAAATTCATTTGTAAAATATGAAAACAAGCATATATATATATATATATATTATACATTTTGCATTTCATTGCAATATGCGAATAACACATTTAATAAATAACTCGTTATAACATGCTTATCTCAAGTAATTTAATTTCGCTAAAAACAAAATAACATCATTCAAACATGGCTACCAAAGGAGAGTTAGAATCCTACCTCTTTAGTAATAATATCCAAGGATAGCCTTAGGTTTCACGAGCTTAAACCATGAAAAACTTGAGCTCATAGTGCATTGGACCTTGACAATTTTAATAAGGTCAGCAAGGAAATAAAACAAGAACAAATAGAGCCGTAATCCTTATTATGTATAAATCATTTTTTAGTGTGTCGTTTTTATGCAAATGGATCAAAAAATATGGTTTGACTCGTCAAAGACTTTAGAACACAAAAATTAGAAGTTTAGAAGTGTTTTTACATAACAAAAAGAGGAGAAGCCAAACCGGGGCGAGCTGGGAGGCTCAATGGGCTCAAGTGGAGGTGGCAGCTCCTGAGGCCATTGCCGGTGGTTGATCGCCCTACATAGGATGTGGTCAACCACGCCTCCATCAAACTGGGCTTCTGTCCAGTCTAATCCTTCGGGGCCAGACTTGAAGAATTCGAGTTCTCTCAACTTAAAATGATATAATAAAATAAAAGTGCTTGTTGTAATAAATTTATTGCTTTATAGCTTGCTACATTATTACTTTAGGTTGACTTATAAAATTAGTAAAAGTGCTTGTTATTATTGGAAAAAGATATAATTAATTAAATACTTTAGAAAAATATTTATTTAGAGTTAAAATTTCATATCAGTTATAAAACATACAAAGGGTTCTTGAAACTTCACCGTTTTAATTTTATGTTTTAAAATTTTATTTAAAATTGTTATAAAATAATTATTTTTTTAAAATCTTGTTAAAATCACATTTACCTTTTCAACCATTAAATTTTTAATCTTTTAAATTCACACCTTTCTGTGAATACGATAACCTTTTTTTATACTATAAACGTCTGCATTTATAGAATTATCTTCACCGACACATCAATGCTCATGGCGTGTATTTTCGATGATTATGTTTCTATTATGTGTATATGATTACTTTAAAACTTTTTATGTATTTCTAACCAGGTAAACGGGGTACACCCTGTGCATACACCCAACAAGGATTAACCCACGCACTGCCATGCCAATTTAGGTGCTTTTTTTTTTTGGTCGTGGGGTGAATTGGCAAGATTATGACTTCCTTGCCCCTCGACCCACTGCCATTCTAATGGAGCTGAATGGCTTATACTCGAATTTTGCGTGAAATTAATTTATTTATATTTATGTTAAAGCCAATTTACTCATTCACGTTATAACTTTACTATACTGTGAATGAAAACTTCAAATCCAAAAAAAAAAAAAAAAAATACTTGAATGAAAAAATAAACTTGTAAAACTAGTCAGGCACAATTTTAGCTTGATTACATCGGTTAAACACAAATTGAAACATTGAAATTTGACATAATAATTCGAATTCTAATGATTTCTGTAATAGATAAAAAAAAGTAAATGCCAGAAGTGGACAGAAATAATTCATTTTCTTAATGCAGACATTAAAAAAAAAAATTATGTTGGAATTGGGAGGGTAAAGTCCAAGGTGGCCGGCTGGGTATGTGATGGACCACTACCTACTATATGGAACACGTGGACGGTAGACATATGGATAGAATACTATGAACAAATGCCACGTGATAATAATGCTATCAGGCAGATGAAATTTCTCTTTCAAATTTATCTAAAAGTAACATCACATTTCTCATCAAGTTGAGTTTAACCAATTAAAGTGGACAAGTGGTGGCCTAAGGGTAGGACGAAGCTCGGCGCCACAACATTTTTTTTTTTTTTTTGGACATGAACGTAAACAATAATGCAGAAACTCAAGATCACATGTGAAAGAAGCTGTTGCTTTCCGAGCTTCGAATTTTGATCAAGACTATTCAAGATCGTTTTTTTTGTTTTTGTTTTTTTTACATATGTGATCAAAATAATTTGTACAGTTTGTAAGCATGTGGGACCCAACTTTAGATGAAGCCTGCGGGCCCGCCCAATGCATGTTACTTATGAAATGGAAACGTGTGTTTATTCATTTGAAACAATTATTGACCTCTCGGTGAGATCTTATCCCTATACAAATAAATTTATCTAAAATTAATACCGGTTAGAACAGATATTTCTCATCAATTAATTTGACTTTATCCAATTAATGTGGACACGTGGATGGCTAAGGATAGGACGAAGTTTGACGCCACAACAATGTTTTTTTATTCATTTGCTCGTCGTGGACTGTACCATCTGTGACAGATGAAAGTTACTTGCATCTCTTTTCCAATTTTAGAACATTTTGATTGTTAAGGAAGAATAATTTACAAGTACGCATTAAAAAATTAAAAACAGTTGCTTGTCCCCCCTGGCGGAAAATTTGGAAAAAGTACAAAAAAAAAATTTAATTAAAGAAATGATCTTTTTTTTTTTACTAAAAAACAAATTTTTTTAGACAAAAAAATTGCTTCAATTTGTTTCAAAAAAAAGAAAAAAAATTATAGTAAAAAAATGAATCTCCACAGGATAAAAAAAAAACCTAAAACTATTTTTCTACCTGAAAAACTTATTTTTTAATGCTAAAAAAAAGAAACTATTCATCTAAGAAAGATTTTTTTAAAAAGTCATTTGTCAAAAATCTCCCTCGCCTGGACCTTCTGTCACATATGAAAGTTACTTGCACACATGTCTTTTCCAATTTTGGCAATTTTTAATTATTAAGAAAGAATAATTTGCAAGTACGCACTAAAAAATTAAAAACAGAAACGACGACAATAGAAAGGACACACCCACACACACACACACATATATATATATATATCCTTTGGGATTTCATCTCTTTTTCTCTATCTAGACCAGACGCTATTTGATTCGGAAACGAAAAGGAAAAGAAAAAGAAAAATAGCTTGTTAGGCTTACTATAATGTGATATGTGAGGTCTTGTCTCAACTTTATTTCTTAGAAGAAACAAAGCATGCCTACAAGTAAAAAAAAAAACCTTGCTATGATGTGATGTGTGAGACCTTTTATTAGAGAAGATCATACTCAGTCATGTTCACCCGTAAATAAACATGAAGAAAAGTCTAAATATATATATATATAATTGGGTCACATGAGCCTTCGGTGGGCTGGCCTATTGTGGGCCTGAATGGGCCTTACATGGGCCGGCCCATTATGGGCCTAGACGGGCTAGCCCGGCCTGGCTAGGCCTTGGCTAGCCAGGCCCTGGCTCGGCCTAGACAGGCCCCGACCCAGCTCGGCCTAGACAAGCCTAGGCCCGGCCTGGCCCGACCCATGATTTTCCATGGGCCGTGCTGGGTTGGGCCAATAAAAAATCATGGGTTGGGCCGGGCCGGCATATGTTGGCCCAACCCAGCCCACCAGTATTTATGGGCCAGACCGTTCCTTGAATAGCACGGCCTGGCCTATCACTATAGCAGGATGGGCTTGTGCCAGTATTTATGGGCCAGACCGCTCATTGTTGCATCTCTAGCTAATTTTTAAATTTAACCTCGAAAAGATAAATTTTGTCTCAATTTGATCATCAAGTTTAAAAGGACACAAAATAAGTCACTAAGCTAATTAGAAGCGTTTGGTACCCCAGTCAATAAGACGTCAATTTTTTAACGATAATAAATATGTATAAGTCACGTGATTCTTTTATAAAGGGCAATAGAGGAGGGAAATGACAATACGAGGGCTGTGAACAAAAGAGTGTGATACTTATAGTTGATAAAAACAAGAAAGCATTTGCATTTTTAACTTTCAAAATCTTAAAGCCTATCTTGTTTAAAATTTATTGTATTTCTTTTTGTCAAGCAGTCAGGTGACCTACAAAAGCCTATGGTTTTGTTTGTAAGAAAATTCAAAATTTTAGGTCAATTTAAAAATTTTAATTTTAGAGTAGAAATTCATTCTAGAAAATTCTTAAAAAAGGAAGAGATCTAATTTAGGGTCAGACCCCTGATTTCCCTCACTTCTCTTTCTTTTTCTTTTTCCTTTTCTTCTCCCCCTATTCACTATGGTTGCCTCTTCCCATCCGTCCGCCTCAAGACACTACTGCCTCCACTCTTTGGCCCATCATAACCACTGCTGCCTGAATCCTCAGCCGTCAGATTGTCGTTCCTCTACTCGCCGTCGATAGCCCCAAGCAAGTCAAGATCCATTGCGCCCCTTTGGGTTTTGGCAGCCGATTTCGGCACCATCTGGCCCCCATTCCTCTGGTCAGTTGCGCCGTTGGATTCCTCTTGTCAAGAGGAGCAATACCTAGCTATTCTTCGGCCGAATCATCTCTAGAAAATCTGACCACCCGCCACCTCCCTTTGCCAGTTTTGTGCCATTTTCTGGCGAATCGAGCTCTATTTTGGAAACCAACTTTGAAACGGTGATCCTCGCATCAAGAGCTTTGTTTTGGTGCCGATCTCTGCCACCGCCTCTCTGGTCAATTGTGGTCAACATCGATCAACCATAGTCAACGGTGGTCAACAATTGACCCTAACCACTGAATCGAAAAAGGTGTCATTCCGACCTATTTTTGATGTTCTAGACGCGTTCGTGGTGTCAGATTTATGAGACAGAATTTTGAAGGCAAAGTTTGGTGATTTAAAGCTTCAACTGCGATGTCGTTTCAAATCTCTTTCTTGCTAAATGTCATCGACTAAGTCAATAGGGACTCTACTACTCATTTCTCTTGTTATTTCATTTAATTAGCTAATGAATGAGAAATTTGAATTTAAATCATACGGATTTTAATATATAATGTTTATTAAACTATATGTTATATTTGTTGTTGTTGTTGTTGTTAGTATTGCTATCATATTGATTGTCAATTTAAAGAGAAATTAAAAATCCATAATAATCCTTTAATTTGCTATTGGATTATGAACCTATGAAGTTGATTAAAGTTTTAGAATCAATCCATGAATAATACTACTCAATGATTTTTCAATTGATAAATAATACTACTCAATAACTTTTCCTTTTATTTATATATAAAAAGGATTGGGAATATGCGCAATTTATGTTTTACTTGAAAATGAAGTTTTATGACATAAGGAATGTCTAATGTCTTGGTTAATCAAATCTTTTATCTTACTGAGATAATATTGATGAAATGGTGATCGCTATTGGATACATGATTGTTATGTGATATAATATAATATATATTTGCTTTGGGTGGCACGTCTTGAAGTTGTGGTGTGCGACAACTATTCGATGAACTGTTTTTTGCAAGTTTAAAATTTTGGTTTTAAGAAAAAAAAGCTGTTATGCTGCCAAAATATTGTCAAAAATTGACTAACTTGGGTAGAATGATTTAGGATGGGTTTTTAGTAATCAGAGGTGTTATAACCAGATCCTGTAAATGTTGATACCTTATGCAGGGCCGTCGGACAATTTTTAAGGCCGTCTAAAACATTCTTCAAAGTTATATCCTACAGGGTGCTTATTTGCTGGGTACAATGGCATACATATTTTTGGTACCATCAGCACTATATGACCTATCTTACAAGGTGCTCTTTTAGGGCACAACGGACACGAAACGCTTATTTGGAGCACGATGGAACTTATTATAATCTTTCTTTCTTTGTTTTCCTTCACTAACAACCCAGGACGTGTGCGAAAGTATTTGAGTGGTGGTTACAAATTGTGTGTTATCTATTAGCTTGATCAACTGTGAACCTGATGAATTTTTCTTATGTCAATATGAGATTTTGTTTTAATATCTCCATAATAATTTTATAGACAATATAATAATAGTAAGAAAAACCGAGATGTGGGTTATGGATTTCCTACTAGACACTGTGTGCTCACTCCCCCTACTCCCCTTTTGGGTTAGTCGATTGATCCTTGTTGTCGTGGATTGTTGTCGATACTCCTCGCTATCCTATTGACACTCTTCCAAAAATTTTTATTGGTAGATGATTGATTATTTATAAATTCTCTTTATTTGTAATTTGAATTTATTTTTATTTATGTTGACTAAAGGTGCACCGCTATATTTTTACTTATTTTACAAACATTCATTTAAATTTTGTCTATTTTTATTTTAAATTTTCTATTTGTATTTTGTTTCTTTTTATTTAGTATTAAAGACTCTGGAGCATATTGAAGTATTTTTATACATTTATGAGCCCTACTACAATTTTTAAGTATTTTTGACTTTTTAGATCTTCAAAAATATTTCTTTTAATTTAATTACTACCCCATTTTTGGGTCGTGACATGACCTACACGTGTTTTAATTTGTTAAAAAATTGACGTCTTATTAAGGGAAGTACTAAAATTACAAGTATTTCTGATAAGTTTGGAGGTCGGTATTATACGTTTTAACGTGTAGGAGTCAAAAAGAGATAATTTTTATTTTTTGAGGGTTAAATTTGATGTCTTTTTCTGTCGGAAATTTCGACCACACGCTAGAACAAACAAGTTAATGGAAACGCGTTTAACAACAACGAAGGGTTTTTGAAAAACGGACGTCGTAGGAAGGCACTATAACACATTCTATGTTTTCTCTGTCTCATTCTTTTTTCGCTTTCTTTTGGGACGCCAGTATGCACAATTTTCAAACTCAGTCCCTTTAAATTATACACCCATCTCAATTATAAAAGATTACCGTAATACTATTAATTGGCTTTTTCTCATGACAAGTACTAGCTAGCCTCACTAGTAATGATATCAACTTCACACACGTATTCAAATCATCTTTTCAATTTTTGATGATAAAAATAAAATTTAACAAATTATATCATGTTACGACATTTAAAAAATTTGAAATATATTTTAATTGACTTTATTATGCTTATTGATTAAATGATATAGCAAATGTGATAAGTTGAACACGTATTTGGGACAAAAATTGAATTGATAATTTGTATATCTAAAATCTAATTGATTATACAGATCCCAAAGAGTATAATGTGCATTTTTTAGCTCTTAGAAGCAAAATATACAACTTGCATGTCTTCTTTTCACAATCCTGTTTTATCCATTTTCAATAATGTCATACCATGTCGATTAATTTTTTAATTTATTCTTGACATAATATTTTAATTAAGATCGCATTTTATTTGATATAATATGATAATATATTTGAGCCAAGGGTCACTCATAAACAATGATAATGCACTGTTGTGACCGATTGTAGATAAGACACTTATAATTGATCCGAATTCGATCCCCAAGGGATTTAGGCGGCATTTGACATAATTACTCTATCCCATTCCTCAGCAAGGAATGGTGGTCCGGATTGGATGAAATTAATAATATTACTGATATTAAACTGGACAACGTGCTTCAATTTTGGTCCGATATTGAGGCCTCTTTATACTTCACCTTTAAGTACACATGCTGCTCAATAACCCCAACCCCATCATCAGAAAAAAGAAAAAAAAAATCATCCTCAATTCATTTATCAGTAGGTAATATTATGGCTTTCATCAAAGGGATTACCTACTTACTTCTAGTCCTTTGTGTGTTTAGACCAACACTCGTACTCTCAGACCTTTCTATAACCTCAAAGTTCCTCGAGGAAGCCAGAAAAGCAGAGGTATTCAATTGGATGGTGGATATCAGGAAGCAACTACATCAATATCCAGAACTGCATTACGACTTATTCAAGAGCAGTGAGGTGGTCAGACAGAAATTGGACAAACTGAAAATTCCCTGCAACAGCTCCGTCGCTAAAACCGGCCTCATCGGCTATGTTGGGACAATGCGAGAGCCTTTCGTTGCGCTTAGAGCAGATATGGGCTGTCTACCAATCCATGTATGTTGCATCTGAGTTTTCAATTCTTTTTAGTACATATTTGTACGCACACGCACACACACACACATATATATATATATAAATCGTTGTTACAAGAATGTCTTACTTAAAATAAAATACTGAATTTATGGTGTCGGAAGTGGTGGAGTGGGACTTCAAGAGCCAAGTACATGGGAAGATGCATGCTTGTGGACATGATGCCTACACGGCGATGCTTCTTGGTGCCTCCAAGGTTCTCAAAGCACATGAAAAGGAGTTGCCAGTAATTTGTTAATTTGTTTTACCGCCGCTTGTCTTCTATACTAAAAAAAACTAGTAAGAAAACTTGTTAATGATCTTCTATAACGTAGGTATATGTTGTTTAAGTATTATCAGGGTAACGGTTCTTCTTGTTTTCCAACCGGCTGAGGAAGGAGGAGCTGGGGCTAGGAAAATGTTGGACACCGGACTTCTAGACAAGGTGAAGGCCATATTTTGGAGACATGATGCGCCGGAGAATCCGGTAAGCTTTAAGGGGTCCAGAGCTGGTGATGTTATGGCCGGGAGTGGCACTTTTGAGGCTGTAATCACTGGAGAAGGAGGACATGCAGCCCAACCTCAGAATGCTAGAGACCCAGTAGTAGCAGCTGCTAATGTGATTATTAGTTTACAACATCTCATCTCCCCTCAAGCAAACCCGGAAGACTTGGGAGGTAAATTTTCCACCTAAGATTTGCATTGATAAAAAAAAAATCTAGATGGTGGTTTTTTTTTGTTTTTGTGGTTTATCACTACATGCAACAATAACCTCAAGTAGTTTTTTTTTTTTTTTTAAATAAGCATAAGTTCATAAATGTTTGCACATATAAAATATAGTACATAAAAAATTGGATTTCATTGGCGCTTTTCTATTTTTGAATACTTCAATTAATCTACCTATTCATTTATTAGATAAAAATTACCTTAACCGATTACTGAGGTTATTCTAGAAGTAGAATTGTCCCACGTATAGCCAAACTACCACTTTGCCCCTTTTGTTATACAAATACCTAAAATATTCTCCACATTTATAAAATCAGTAATAAAATACTCCCAAAACGATTATGTTTTTGAATATGTCAACATTACCATTCTCAATATATTAAATAATATTTAAATATTAATTAACAAATTTAAATTTAATATTTAAACTTAAAACTCAAAACAAAAAAAGAAATTAATTAATAAAAAATAGGTTTTAGGTGAACTCGTCTTCTTCATAGTGCCCATGTGGAATGCGATTTTTATTGGATTCTTGTTGGATAGACATAAAAACCGAAAGGGCCAACTTGGTTGGTAGAGATACAATTGACATTTCTGCTTCCAAACGAGGAACTTTTATTCTTCATTGTCACATATTGATGACGATCTCGTGTAGCTTAAAATGGTGGCAAGAGATCTTGACATGGAGGGGGTTACCAATAGTGACCTCGTGGGGAGTGGAGATGGGATCTTCAACAATAAATCTCCTGAGGAAGGAGCTGCCTTTGCCATGAGAATTTTTTCTTTCTTTCTTTTGAGAGTATTTATAGCTTTAAGATTTATCTTACTTAATATCTTAGTTCATTAAAATTTGAGACGGTGTTTATTAAAAACTAAGAAGGGCAATCAATTGAAGGCCATGAAGCAATTTAATTATAAGCACTCTTAAAGTTTTTTAACTTACAAAAGATCACGGTTTTTTTTTTTTTTTCTGAAGTAAGTTTAGATGAAATGTCTATTTAACAATATATACGCAAACATGGAGTGACGCCTTTAGCAGTTTAGCTCGAGGAGTCTCTTAGGCTGTCTCCTAATAAGCCTTGAGCTTGAGCAAGCTATGTAAAAATTTTAAACTTACGAGAGCAGTATATACAAAACGCTTTATTCCCCTTGAAAGGTTACTTTGTGGTTCATTTACCAACAACAAATAGTTTCGTAGTCAAAACTTGTTGAAAACTACTTCTAAAGGCTATGAGTAAAATCTCAATGTACGGATACTTAATTCCAATGTCAAAGCTTGCAAACAGTATCATCAACTTTCTTATTCAATTCAATAGCATGACGTGCCTAGCCACGTCTCCAGTTAGCAATTTTTTTTTTAATTTTTTATGTATTCTTTTTCAAAAAATATTTAAATTATAATGTATGTTATTAATATTTTAGTATATATAAAAACTTTTTTTAATCATTTATCATTGTAAAATTAAATAGACAAGTATTTGTTCTAATTCAACCTATATTTGAAGTAGAACTTGAACATATATATAGCATTTTAAATTTTATATAACATAAAGAGACAATTATTAATTGAATATATAAGAACGCAATTAGTTTACAATTTCAAGAATAATATAATAAAATTCTGAAATAATTGTATATACTTATTAAAAATTGTGAAATTAACATATATAAAATAATGGTCAAACAAAAATCAATAAATTTATATTACATATAATGATGGTTGAAAAAAGTTAATTAAGAAATAAATGTATTTGTCTTGGTTGTAAATTCAATGATTACTTTTTTTAAAAGAAAAAAGAAGAAGTTGAGAAAGTATATTTTTTATTAAAAAAAAGTTGAGAAAGCAAAAAAAAAAAAAAAAAGGCAGGAAAATAAGTAAGCAATGAAGAAGTTGAAGTGTAAATTTGTCCCTCTGAAGAGCAATTTTGTCCTCTAGTGGATTGCTTCTTCTTTCAGAACTTAAAGAATGTCCATACATCACTAAATATCCAATTAATGAAATTTCCAATTTATTAACTGCATAAAGTTCCAAATGTCTTCCTATAAAATCTACCAATTAATGTGCTCTTATAATTATTGTATCTGCAGGTAGTAACAGTCACGAAACTTGAACGGAATAATGCTTTAATGTCATTCCAGTAATGATTGGTAGCAGTTTCCGAGCTTTTTCGACCTCTAAGAAACTTCAAAAACGTATTGAGGAGGTAATTACTGTGGTTCAACAGCTTAGCTCAGACCACAAAATTGTAGTTCAAAGCAATTTGTTATAATTTCTCTTATTATAAAATTTAAATTTTAAACCAATTTTAATCATACTTTTTAGTTTAAACTACATTTCAAATGGCTACTAAGTCAGCTCATGATCTTTATAATTACTCATATAAAAATTATTTGAGTCTTAAGCCTAATACCTTCTTTTTGTTTTTGGGTTTATGACACTTTTCATTTTATTATTTATACAGAAATTAAAACTTGTTTGATCATCGATAATAGGTTATAATAGCGCAAGCCGCTGTGTCCAAGTGCATTGCTACAGTAAAGTTCTTTCAAGATGAAAAACCCTTATACCCTGCAGTCCATAACGATGCAAGCTTAAATGAACACTTCAAGAGCGTAGCAAATGAAATGCTTGGTACTGAAAGAGTTGTCAAAGCTCCGCAAGCAACGGTGTCGGAGGATTTTGGTTTCTACCAAGACCCTCTTTCTTTGGTGGGATTATGAAGGAGGAGCAAGGAAAAGAGCCAGTTCACTCACCAAACTTCGACATTGCCAAGGATGCGTTTACTTATGGTGCTGCACTTCATGCCTCACTAGCTACTACGTACCTGACCGATGTCCTTGGATCAAAGGCCAGATATCTGCGTGATGAACTCTAATCATGGTCATGACTTTTATCATCATGATAATTATCTCTCAGTAGACTAAATTTTACTGCATCTTCTCAAGGGCAATTATGTGGTGAATTTTTAGTGGATTTTAAGCCATATCATTTAAATAAATCGTGCGTTTGAAGTTGCTAATTGCTGTAATTTAAACACTTTTGAAATGTTTCATGTTGTGTGTGTGTTTTTAGGAAATGAAATGTTTTTGAATTAGATAAAAGTGACAGAACCAGAGGTTGATATCAGGGGAGATAAATAAAGATAAAATTCATAAACTCAGGAAAAACCTTTCAATATCTCTTTTAAAATAATTCTTCATCACTGTTTTTTTTTTTTAACGATAATAGTCCAAATTTATAGTGTATGTTTATGAACATTAAATCTAGTCAAAATCATATTAAAAGAAAAAATATATATAAGCCATTAAAATTTAATACAGAATCTAACGGTTTAAAGCAAAACTTTATATATTGATAGGGTATTTTTTCCATACCCTACGTATAGAATATATTATCCTAACTTCTTAAGATAAAAAAGTTCATAAATTGATCTCCCTAATATTTAATCGATAAACGTAAGTTCATGTATAAGAACAACTACTCACTTCCAAAGGAAAAGGGAGCCAATAGCGCACTGATTGCTCCTAGTAAAAATTCCAATATAGTATCAGACACGAAAGTGAAAAAAGGAAAAAATAAGTGAAAAATGTTAAAATCAATGGGATACACATTAAAAACGAATATAAAATTTGATTTTGTTTTCTTTTTCAGATCCTCAATAGCCTTTTACGTTGCACCGTGCCAGGATATACAGACTTGTTGTTTTAGGTTGAGGGAAAGATGCATGTCATTTTTATCAATTTTCTCTAATCAAAATGGTTTTATACTTATTGGGTTATCTTTTATGATATTTACATCCGTACATATATACACACATGCACATAATGAAAAATAACAAGAAATTTTATTCAATAATAAAGCTAAACTTCATTTATCATAATATACTCTCAATTAAAAAAGAAAAAGAAAAAAGAAAAAAACTGCATGCTTCAAAAACCACAGATCCTAAGGTGATTAGCGATTGTCATTGTCTGGATTTGGTAACAATATTATAAGTATAACAGATCGCGAACTTCAACGGATGTAGTATATGTGGTCAGGCATTTTAAGGGTCCTATCACCGGGATCTGTCCCCAAGATATCACGCCAATATTGATCCCCTACGTTCCTAACAATTCTATCTCCAGCTTCCACCAATTTTTTTGTCTGAGCTGATTTGTAGTTGAGTGATGTTTCATAATCCTTTTCTCTGCAAACCGTAGATCAAATTTAGTTTAATTAAATACGTGCATTTATACATAGTGATAAAGAAAAAAGGTATATATATATATATATATGTGTGTGTGTGTGTGTGTGTGCGTGTGTATATATATGTCTGTTTGGTGTCAATGGTAGGACAATATTGTATAGAATAGTCTTAAGTATTCGATTGGAGAGTGGGGAAAGATGAGACTGAATTTTGGCTAGTTCAATTTTATGTTTTGTGCTGTGTTTTAAGAGAAGGGACATTTTATTTTAAAAAAAAAATTGGGTAAAATTGTAATCTTTAGAACTTGAGGGGCAAGAAGACATCATTTTAAAAAATATTTAAAGGACATTTTGGAATTTTTTTAAAAAAATTGGTGTAAAATTGTAATCTTCACAGCTTGAGGGGCAAGAAGATATAATTTTCAAAAATATTTGAATTTACTTAAAGATTAAATTTGGACTCCTCAATTTTTTGTAAAATTATAGTTTGATCTCAAGTTTTTAAATCTTTACAAACAGGTCCTTGACATTTTTCACTTGTTTAATCCTATACTGCCTAATACCCATGAACAGGTCCAAAATACCACCTTTCAAAAAAAAAAAAAAAAAGTACTACCAAGACCATGCAATTTAACTTGAATTTTAAAATTTAATAAAGAGTTTACTTCCTGAGTATAAGTTGTTCACATTTTCGGTATCCAGCATATATTAAATTATTCTCAGTGGCTGATCTTAGCTGTTGGAATCTCCAGGAACGCTGGGGCATTTTCTGTCAAGGCCCTTTCATTGAACGTTCTGAAATTCGAAGGCTCCAACCTGAAAAATAGGGATACTGCGCTAAATGGCACGTTAATTCTTATTGTAAATGAATAATATACTTTTAAACATATTAAAGTTAAATAGCATTTTTGTAATTTTGTAATGTTTTTAAACACTTAAATTCTCAAATTTACTCCTTTTTTCATTTCCTCCAAAAAAACACTAAATCCATTTTCTCTCCCCTCTTTTCTCTCTAGCCCCAGCGGCAACTCTAGTGACAATGATGTCCCCGAGCGACTCTGGCAACCTCTCCCGTCATGCGACTCTAGCGATGAATTCGACGCCTCCCTTCGCAACTCCGTTGCTCCTCCTTGCACGACTTCAGCTGCTTCTCCCAACACAGCTCTTGTCCAGACGATGGTGTGCACGATTTTTGCCTCACAATCTTCGCTCATCTTCGATTTCGGTCTCGTGCAACATCTCCAACGACACCTACGACGATCCAAAGATAGAAGGGAAGAGAATGAAACAGGGAGGGAAACAGAGAGAGAAAGGAAGAAAGAAAGAAAAAAAAGGAAAAAAGAATAATATCAATTGTTAGTAATTAATTATTAATAATTAAATTAGAATTTTTTTATATAATTTATCTAGTTAATAAATATGCATTTACGTTTTTGGCCTCTCTATAAATTTTGTTTGAAAATTAGACTATTAATTTTTATTCTATTATAAGTGTGGTCTATTTTCCTCATTTTCCTTGAAAATATATCATAAATAATTTTTACCAACTCATATATACCAACATGTAACAAGTAAATTTCACTAAATGCCAAAAATTGAAACCAGCTTATAAACGCTAAATATGCATAAAGTTAATTATAATATATATATATATATGCATAAACTCAAATGTTATCTCATACATGTCTCAAATGTCATATTATGTCACACACGTTTTGTTTCAGTCTATTGACTAATTAAAACTACGAATTTGAATGAAAATTTTTGTGTATGTATATTTATGGTGTCTTTGATATAGCTTTTTAAAAGCTGTTTTTGACTTCTTAAAATTAAACAAAGTGTTAGGATTTTTTTTGAAAGTGTTTGGATTTGTCATAAAAGTTTTCAGTCAAAATCATGAGGCTTCTTAGAAAAGCTCTTTAAGAATAGATTTCAAAACTTATAACAAACTTTCAATAATATATTATAAGCTTTATGCCAACATCTTTTATAGCTTGCTAGAAAATTTAAAAATCATTTATAACAAAATTTCAATAATACATTATAAGTTTAATACTAACATCTTTTATATAGCTTATTAGAAAATCACTTTGATTTATTTAAACTCTTTTAAAAATATATTTTTAAACACTTAATAACAAGACAACTTTTACTTCTCTTATATTCTATCGACTAAAAACAATAACAAAAGTTATGCCAAACCGACTCTACCCAGATCCAGATCCATATTCAGCATAAAAAGGTGGGTTAGAGAGTGAAGTCTCATCTATATCAAAGAGCCACACTTCCTTGCCTTCCTTTGAAAGATAAAGGCTCTTGGGGTAGTGATAAGCTTGTTTAGTAACCACTCTTGAGTCCTTCCTCTACTGCTGGCCAAGCATGTAGCGCCCTAGATGGAGCACACATTCCTCCCGGACCGTGCTCCAGTCAATGATGTTGTGCGTCTCAACACTGAAATTGCCAACTCAGGCGCGATAATCCGTCGACAGCCAAATTTCAGACGAAGAAGGTAAATTTGTTTGTTTTGACCGAATAATCGGCACCAGCAACTGATGCTGTTGTTGGCGCTAGTGTGGCAAGGAAGAAAAATAACAACATTTTTCGCTTCTGCTCAATTTTACCTAACTTATTAAAGAAATTCAGAACCTTTGAGCTGGCATGTGTACTCTTCTTGGATGATTTGATTCTTTTTCAAACGCCCCTTGCCTTGGATATTGTTATTGCCGTGCCAATTTAGTAAAGATTTTGATATTACTAAAATTATAGCCACAAGGTGGGAACAGATGAATGCAAGGATTAATATTTCATTTTTTTTTTTGGTCAAGAATTCGTCATAAATGTCGATACTTTCTGCCAATATTCGCAAGGTATCAAAATGCATTTTTCAATTATACGACCATTGAACTATCAGATACATCTAAGGATATATATAACACATGTATCTATTGTTATTCATAACCAAAAAAAAAAAAAACTTAATTTAATGTACATATGTTTTTTTAAGCTTATATTCTTTTTCTTTTTATTATACTCATAAATATTCATCATATATACACATAATTATGTCGACAAGAATAGGGTAATTTATGACTCAAGCCTCATGGAATATTTTTGTGATTTTTATTCCATCAGATGTCTTGCATTGTTTTTTATGATATACGATGTAGTTATTACTTTGGAACGCATCCAAAAATTGGTTTTTCCAACTAAACCCAGCCAATATTATATGATTGCATTTCTTAGCTGTTGACACGTGGATAGCTAAGGTAAATAATTTTTGTTATTCTTTTACAAAATGGATATGTAAATACGAAAAGACGAAGTTGACCGAGCGTCAATTTTTTTTTTTTTTTTTTTTGAAGTTTTGACATGAAAGAAAACGAATAATCAACACTACGAACTGATGAAGAAACTCACAGTGGCGCAAAAGAAGCTCTTGCTTTGCGAGATTCGAATTTTGGTCAATTTTGGAGAGGAGATAATCAAGCCCAATTATACGTATGGAGTATGGACAAACCTGTTAGATAGCTGTAAAGCATGAAAGCTTAATTTTCTACCCAAAAAAAAAATTATTAGATGAAGCAAGGCCATGCCATGAAGGCCAATGTTAATATCATCGGTTCAACGTGGAACGTGCGTAGCCTTCTTCATTGGCTTGTTGCGTGGAACGTCCCTGACTGATGAAAGTTGCTTGCATGTCTTTTCCAATAAACAACGAGAATTATTTTTCTCCATTTGGACTACACACACGATATATATATATATATATATATATATATATATATATATATATATATATATATATTCCTGAAGCTTTCATTACAAAGCCAAAGAAACTTGGGTCTCTCTACTTTATTTTTTGAAGTTTTCTTTAATGAAACGCTTTTTTTTTTTAAAAAAAAAAAGAGGAAACACTACGTTTTAATGAAGAGCTTCTTTTGTTAGTGCTTCAGGATTATAATTGACAAAAAAAAAAAAAAAAAGATGTATATATTCATTTTTCCTATTTTTTGTTTGGGTTTTCTTAGATGTCAGACGAACTGATTACCCCGTTTGGCTCCGTCTGTTAAGCTTTATCAACAATAGCTGATGTGTAACTTTAGAGGGCTGTCAAAATATGAGTGGTGAGGACAATTAAAGAGACAGCAAAATGAGGACATCAAATCTCTAGTTATTTTATTGACGAGAGTGTAAATAAAAAAATGTGTAAATAAAAAATCTGTTGTTTCGGAACATTTTAAGAATAACATAGGGTATATATGCAGCAATTGATAAGATTATTTTCACATTTACCCTTTAAATTGTCTCTTGATTTTTAATATGTACCACTTAATTTTTTCAAACTTTATTCCGTGAGCAAGTATCCCCTTTCATCCAATTTTATTAGTTTTTTGCAGAAAATTTTTATATCCCCTAAACCACATCACTTATGTTGCTTTACCCACGGATTTTCAAATAAAGTTACTATGTCCCTTTAATTTTTTTGTTAGCAATAAACCTCCTTTCATGCAATTCTGGTCGACTAATAAATTGATTTGTTTTTTTTTCCAACTTTACAAGAGCTCTACGTCAAAACAATTTATATACCCACAACTTGCATATGAATATTTTTTACAACATGCCATTCAAATACAAATACAAAGAAAATTTAAGAGGGGTTTTTTATAAGAAATTAAAATAATGTGTTCTTTAAAAAAAATCACGTGCTCTATTCTTTTAAGAAATTTTAAGGGTTTTTTCCTCCTTAAGCTCTTTTATATGGTTAGAATAGCATATTGCAAAAAATAATATTTTTTCCTTAACATATTTTCCCCTTAAATTCTTTTTTTATGTTTGGGTTTTTCCCCAAAGTTAAAAAAAAAAATATTAACTCGTAAAGCCGAACAAAATTGAACGAAGGAGGTTATTTGAACAAAAAAATTGACAAAACATAGTAACACATTCTAAAAGTCGGGGACCAAAATAATATAACTGATATAGTTTGGAGGGAAAATATAAAAATATTTTGCAAAAAACTGTCTAAAAACTAATGGAGTTAGATTGAAGGGGAAATTTGCTAACAAAACAAAGTTTGAGAGAATTAAGTGGTACGTTTTAAAAGTCAGGAGGCAAAGTGACATAAGTGATATAGTTTAGGGAGCAAATACGAAAATAATCCTAATTATTATCATGGGCAGAGCCTAAAAATTTTTTAGGGGGGCGTAATGGAACAAAAAATTTGAACTAAAAATTACAACATAATTGTATTTTCTAACTTTATCTCTATTTTTGTAATTGTTTTATATATTCTGTTCTTAATCTGAATGAATTAAGCATGTGATAGACTGTAATTCACTTTTTAAAACTTGAAGCCCAAAAGATATAAGTTCTCATGGTAGTTTTTGATTTATTTAGGGTTTTAAGTTTAAAATATGAGTATTTTTCAAAGTGAAAACTTGAGATATAATTGAAATATTTATAATAATCATAACTTCATAATGCAATTTATAAAATTTCGAGGGGGCAAGTAGTAGAAAAATAGTGAGTGAGGCAAAATTAGAAGGAGCCCTTGGGCCTAATGTAGCTCGGCCTAAGTTATTGTAATGTGAACCACAATTTTATAGGTCGAACCACGTTTTTAAACAAGTTATTAATCAACTTACGATAGCTCTCTTGGGAACTCAATACAGAAGAAAACCGAAAGTTTCTCATTTAAAAAAAAAAAAGAATAAGAAGAGATGCAGATCAAAATCACAAGCACATGCAAGAAATTGGTTTAATACATTCGATTTGTGAGTTAAATTCAGCTGCTTTTTCCAGTCACCAAAGGCTTTAAAGTGGCAGTGCTAGTGAGCCTTTTAAGGCTCTTTTGAACCCTCTCGATGAGTTTTGCAGATTGGACACGAGATATACGAAACCCAATTGCATCTAAATACCAACCACTTCTTCCTTTGAACCCAACAATAAGACCTCCTTCAATTGGGAAACTGAAAGGCGTGCCTTCTTCAACTCCATATGGTCCAAATGTTCTTTTGTTGCTCTTGAATGTCAGCGATCGGATCACTGGACTCCCTCCATACACCACTGGACAATAGTGACCACTCACGCTCACTAAGTACTCCTCTGGATATTGTAACTTAATCTAAATCAATACATAAGATCATGAGTAAGGAAAAGTTAGAACCAAAGTTACAAATGGGTTATATCAATTGGGAGACTAAAAACAACATTTAGCAAGTAAGTTAGAACCAATTGGTTCCAATTAACAACAGTGTAAAGTTCTCTGTAGTTACAGTAAAAAATAAAAAGTTGCTACAATGTAAAGCTCTTATATGCCACATTTTTTAAATAAAAATTTTTAGTTCCAACTTTGCCAAACGCCCTAAGAATTAGTTCAATTTCAAATTCTTTCATTGGAGTGTTAGTAATCTTGCTAGAAATTAATAAGTGTTTGGCATATTGGTTAAAACCAATTTTTTAGTTTAAAATACTGTAGCATATGAGAGTTTTATACTGTAGCAATTTTTTATCTTTAGTGTGATATATAAAAGCTTTATACTATTCCGTAGTCAAGAAGTTGGCTTTAATCAACTTTGCCAAATACTCTAACCACTTGCAGAGGAACTAAAGAATTAGAATCACTTAGAATAAAATATATATAATTGGAAAAAAATTATTTTATATATATATATATATTGAAATTAAATTAATCATGCTACATGCGTAAAAAAGACTAGTTTAGACTCATTTTGTAGAGGAAGTAATTTAATTTTGATAAATGGAAGGTGGGAGATAAGTTCCACTTATCAAACAACTAATTCCTTGTTTATAGGTGAAAATACTTTATTTAATTCCCAAATACAAATATATACCAGAAAGTTTAATATTATGAGCTTAATTTTTTTTTTTTGGTTAGTAAACATGCCTCCATATCTACATTTTTTTTTCTCATTTTGTAAAGTTAGTGCGTCAAATAATTAAATTAATCAGTTAGTTGCAATTAAAATTTAACCATTTAATTTTGTATCAATGATGTATGAAGAAGAGAAAAAAAAAAAAAAACTTACTTCAGCAGTTCGAGAGCCTCCAATGCCTCCATGTTTTTCTGCTGCGACGGGCTTACCATTTTTATCATACACCACACTGATGGAATCGATGCAGTGATCATAAACGAGTGTGATTTCTCTAACCCCGTTGTAGGTCCTATCATCCCAACTGTTCCCACCGTTCCCTCCCCATGGTCCCACCACTATGCTCTTCTTTTTCCCACTTCCTTGGTTATCTTTCTTATCTTCCTACAAAAATGGCAATAAAATATGCATCAATAATCATCACCTAGTATGCTTAACACCCACTTAAAAATTATTCTTCTTATTCAGAAAAAAAAGCAAAGAAATATGAGCTAAGATGAAAGATTCATGCCATGCATTTTCATTTTACGAGAGAGATTAATTCCAATAGATCTACTTTTTAATTTCTTCCAATTGTCAATCATATGTATATACACATAAAATTGACTCATCATGCAAATATTCACGAAAAAAGAAAAGAAAAACTTACATTATGACACAAGTGAAATATAAAAATTTTAGTTGGAGCTGTGTGAAATATGGCATAAACACCTTCGTGCGAAACCAAATACAATTAATGGAGTACTACTTTCAAAGTTTCACTTTAAAGGCAAAAGAAGAAGAAGAAGAAGAAGAAGAAGAAGAAGAAGAAGAAGAGAAGAAGAAGAAGTAATTGGTGAAAAAGGAAAGCGAAAGGGATCGTAAGTATGGAGAAGCGCCTCTAATTGAGACTCCTATTTAATATAACTGCAAATATATATATATATATATATATATATATATATATATATCTTACCATTTTGGGCAACAGAAAAGATGGAGTTGGGATTGTGGATATGCTGAATGAAGGGAAGAACGAAAGAAGTAAAATGTTATTAGGGAATGGTTGTGGCTGGTGATGCGTAATATATAGGGAAAAAAATTGCTAAATTTGACTCAAAAAAAAAAAAAAAAGCTAAGGAGACGTGTCGCAGAATCTGGTTCCATTTCCAGCACCATCAAAAAGGAACTACGGATATATATGCTTTCTTCTTTTGTTTTTTAAAAATTAGAATATGGTTCTTGATAAAAGACGGTAGAAAATGTGCATGTTTTATACCAAACTTTTTAAGAATTCATTTATATGCCCTCGTGGCTGTTCAGAAGTGCGGTTGTTTGGTGTTACTTTTTTTTTTTTTTTTTTAGTACAACCAAAGCAAATAAAAAAGAAAAAAAGAGAAGGAATTTTGACCGGCAAAAGCATCTATCTCTTGCTAATGGAATCATTTTCTTTGTCTGATTCGCTTGCTTTGTACGCTTATCTTCTCACGCTTCAATGCCAACTGGTATTATCACATACGATTAGCTGAGTGCGATTTTTTGTGATTAAACTTTTTTAATTAGTTATATGGAATATCAGTTCCAAAATCCATAATTTATGACAAAAAAAGTCATTGTCTCGCATATAACTTTCTGACTAGTTGTGAAAATCAAGAATGCATCATCGCTACTTTTTTCTAGTTACAAGTGTACGAAGTTATATGAGAATTAAGAACAATATAAACCTTAACAGTATAGCATGTTTTTACTTTATAATATAATAGGTAAGAGTTTACGTCGTAAACTATTCAACTAATAAGTTTAAACTCTTTTTTTTTTTAAATACAAAGGTAAAAATAATAGAGTATTTTTGGCAAAGAGGACCACAATTGGGGTGGTATAATGACATGGATCATTATCCAAATGATTATATGGTCAAAAATTTAAGTGTAGATGACTTTTTCTTGAAGGTTTTAAATGTGAAGTTTTTAAATGTGAAGTTTTATCTTGGACATATTCATCAACTTTTACACCACTAAGCAACCTAGTGGTTGGGAGAGATGGGGTGGAGTTAGCACCTTCCAAGTTCAATGGGAGGGACAATTTTGGGAGAGGGTTGCACTTGGGGTGCTTAGATACCAAATATATATATATATATATATATATATATATATTTGTATCAACTTTGAAATGCATGAGACCATGCTCTCATATATTCATTCTGCTAGCATACTTGATGGGACTATAGTTAATTACACGCTCCTGGCTAAGGTGTTGGGCCTAATAGTAGGAACTTCAACAAATATTCTCATTAGCATCTAAAGAAACTATACTATTGTTGATTTTCTCCCTCCTATATTTTTTCTTTGACTAAAAAAAATCGCAATATGGGCAACTTAAGCCCATAATATGGGCCAATAGCTGCCACTCAATTTCAAATTCATTTGTTTACTTGCCAACTAATATTGAGAAATCTACGCTTATTTTAACTTTTAGGATGATTCTCACTTTTTCTTTTAAATTTTACAAATTTTCACTTTGCTTTTTAAATTTTGAATTAGTCTTATATACTCCTTCAGTTATAGTTTTTGTTATAACCATGTTTCAAAAGGGGAGTTTATGTGAGGTCATGCATAAATTCTATTAAAAAAATTAAGCTGGATAGATTTTCCTTTTTGTTATGTTTTTATCGAAAATTTTAATAAAAATGATCAAATAAGAGTCATTTAAAAATTAAAAAGTAAGGTGAAAATGACTCCAAAATTAAAAAATGAGATTAACTTTAAACAATTTTTAATTTATAGATTTGAACGAAAAAATTAAACAAAAATTTAAAATTTTATAAAAAATACTCTAAAAATTGGCTACGTACAAACGAAACTAGCTACAAGTATGGCTTTGTTAAGACACTCGTTTTAATACAAAAATTTTAACTATTACAAATAAAGCTTACATAGACTAAAATAAAAATTTATTGCACTATAAAACACTCACTTAATGCAATTTTTAACTTAACATTAAATCCTTACGACATTTTCAAATGCACTCTACATTGCTTTAACAACATGTTTCCCATGTGGGAAGAAATATTTGTGAATACCCGTGACCACTGTTAGGTAGTGGCTAGTCTAGGGGCAGGCTACCTGAGGGTCAACAGCACACCTTTGACCTTACAAACCAATTTCCACATGTTCCTCATTAAAAAAAAAAAGAAAAAAAAATTTCTCTTAAATCAATCTCACTCCGTTCCTAATGGCCTATTTCACTTGACTTTCTCCTCTATGTTTCTGAATTCCCATTTCTTTCTTTTTCTTTCCTTCCAATACCTCCAATCCAATCAGTTTCAGGAACAATGGGGACCTGCAACTGGGTCTCTTTAATTTTAATCATATTCATTCATGGAACAACGCCCATACTCTCGGCTTCCTCTCTCAGCTCAGACGAGAAATCACAAATTCCCCCCAAGTTCCTTAATTTCGCCAAGAAAGCGGAGCTGTTTGATTGGATGGTCGGAATCAGGAGGAAAATCCACGAAAACCCAGAACTGGGTTATGAGGAATTCGAGACCAGTAAGCTGATAAGAGCAGAATTAGATAAACTGAGCATTCCCTATAAATACCCATTAGCGATTACCGGTGTTGTTGGTTATGTTGGGACCGGAAAACCTCCTTTTGTTGCAATTAGAGCAGATATTAGTGCTCTTTCTATGCAGGTAAAAGTTATTACATTGAAAGTTTTAATTATTCTTGAATATTTGCATGCAAAAGTGGGTGATCTTTTTGAGAGAATTTTGGTTAACCAGAAATTGTGTCAAAATTGTGTTTTTCCTTTCATGTATTTATGTGAATGTAAAAGAGTTGTTTGTGAATTTGATTCATTGGATTTACAGGAAATGGTGGAGTGGGAGCACAAGAGCAAAATCCCCGGAAAGATGCATGCTTGTGGACATGATGCACACGTGGCAATGCTTCTTGGTGCCGCCAAGATCCTCAAAGAACATGAGAAAGAGTTGCAAGTTTGTGTCTTGTTTTTTTGACCTTCCACATTCTGTTGTTCTTATCTTGTTTGATAAATTTTGCTGACCCAAATTAGTAAGAAAAAGTTTAAGATGGTCTTTCCATAGTATAGTTGATAAATGGCTAATGTCATGATTAAAATGTGTTTGTTTGAATAGGGAACAGTTGTGCTTGTTTTCCAACCAGCTGAAGAAGGAGGTGGTGGGGCGAGGAAGATGTTAGATGCTGGAGCTCTAGAGAATGTTAATGCAATATTTGGATTGCATGTGGAAGCTAAGTTAGCTGTAGGTGAAGTGGCTTCTAGAAGTGGTCCAATGTTAGCAGGGAGTGGCTTTTTTGAGGCTGTTATAAGTGGAAGAGGGGGTCACGCAGCTCTTCCTCAGCACTCCATTGATCCAGTACTTGCTGCTTCAAATGTCATTGTCAGCTTACAGCATCTTGTTTCGCGCGAAGCCGATCCACTGGACTCGCAGGTACTGTTTTCCATAAAAATCTTTCCTTGTGTCTTTTGTAATCAAGATTGCATCTTTATGCCGTTTTATTTCCTTATTTCTTTTTTTGTTGCTTAGAAGTTATATCTTCGATTGTGAAAGCTTAACCAACTTTGCAAATATGTTCCAACGGATTGATTCCTTGTTCGGTTTCTGCATTCAACTACTGCTTTGTAATTGCTGATTAATTAGAATTAAATTTAAATGGAGCAATTTTAGGTAGTTATTTCTGGATATTTGACTTGTCTTAACTATGGCAATTTTAGTTAGTATTCCTTTCCTCCTGTTATTGCCTTGTCATTCCGAATCTTCATGATTTTTTCTGCTTTTCTCAACACATTTTGCTTAAGAGCTTCTGGAATTTATGAAAGATAATATTACTGATTTTATATTCACGATTGTGAATACTAAAACACAGATTATAAATCTGTAGGTGGTGACAGTTGCAAAATTTCAAGGAGGTGGTGCATTCAATGTCATTCCAGATTCCGTTTCAATCGGTGGCACGTTCCGTGCCTTTTCAAAGGAGAGCTTCATGCAACTCAGACACCGTATTGAGGAGGTACATCAATTATAAAATTCTTTGTATTCCTTTACTAAAGACCGAGGTGATGAATAAAACTTGTGATGGCATTTTTCAACAACTATTTTGTTAGCAACTTGTCAACTATTCCGGAACTCAAAATACTCGTGCCTTCATGCATAATACATAGATTTGAAATGAAAATGGATTCTTGTATGACTCTCTTCTTAGATTCTCAACCAAAACTTAAATTTCTTTCAATAGGTTATAACAGGGCAGGCCTCGGTGCAGAGGTGCAATGCTACAGTTAACTTTCTTGAAAATGAGAAACCCTTCTTCCCTCCAACCATAAACCATGAAGACTTGCACGATTACTTCAGGAGGGTGGCAGGCGAAATGCTTGGCATAAAAAAGGTCAAAGACATGCAACCACTAATGGGATCTGAGGACTTCTCTTTCTACCAAGAGGCAATGCCCGGATACTTCTTCTTTATTGGAATGGAGGACAAGACCGTTGGAAAGCTTGAATCAGGGCACTCACCCCAGTTCCGAATCAACGAAGATGTTCTTCCTTATGGTGCGGCACTTCATGCATCTCTAGCTGCTAGCTATCTGAAAGAATTCCAACCCGTGGTTCCTCTACCAGAAGGAGAATATCACGATGAACTGTAGTGGGCTTTGTCCTTTTTTTTTTTTTTTTTGTTAGAATGAAATTTTTATCAGTACAAAGGCGCTAAATGTTTATGGGGTATCAGGTTCTCTCATTCATGATTTGGGTTTCATGGGTATTTTTCAGAATTTTGTACTGTTTTTCAAATACTACTAAATCATTTTACTGCATGAGAATCATATCATTTTGCATTGGTTGATACTCAAACGATTTGTTAGGTTAAGATCCAATATGATCACAGGATTTAGTCTTCTTTTCATTCTCAGGAAAATCATAAAGCATTAGACTCAAAATAGTAGTTGTTTGCTATGGAAAGCAGAAAAAGAAGCAAATGGATTGGTTTTTTAGAGTATAATGCATGCTATTTTCTCTATTATATTCACTGTTTTCCTTTGATCTCGAATTTAATATGGCCTTGTAAGACAAATTTAAATGACCACATATTGGAGGACCTCATATATATATATATATATATATATATATAACATATTGGAGAACGAGAATATTTTGGAGACAATACCTCTGGAAACGACATCTTCTAAAACGACAATAGTGCGTGAGAATTATATGAACCAAGAAACTGACAACTGAAGTAAACGACAACTTTTTTTTCCCCCTTAAGAACCAAGAACCAAAAACCAAAGCGAAAACGAAAATTGGCAAACGAAAACCAATCTGACAACGACAGATTTTCTTGAACTAACATCTTTTTCACAAAGGGAACGTCGTAACCAACCCCGACTGTCAAATTAAAAAAACCTTTCTAAACAACACCGCTGAAAAACTCTCACGATGCAAAAGAAAAAAGAAGTGAAAATTTTGGAAACGATGACAACGTTAAGGTGCAATCCGATTTCAAAACATCACAAAGGTATTAAAGAATTGATAAGACCATTAAACGAGATTGTACTTTATCATCACCATCATCAGTAAGTACATATATAATCACCTACAAATCGTAGAGAAATTAGAATTTATAATCCGTCACATGTGACATCCCTAGAAGTGACATCTCAGGAAACAAACATACAATGAAGAGTACTTCGCAGTGAGAGATACGCCCCAGAAAAAGGGAGGTAAATTCTTATTAAATATATGCCGCAGTAATAATATATTCAATCAATTGGGATCTGGATAACAATCTACACTATAAATTATACCAGGAACTTCCCTGACATGCTAAACTCAGGCACTATTTTCTATACTCAATGTGATTTAATCGTCAATATCTAAGTAAGCTCATATCAAGATTTTAATATCCGATCACTAATCCGCACCTCTGTAAATAAAGAAAAACCCAGAATTTATCAAAATCCTAGAACTTCAGATGATAATGCTAACAAAGGTTCCAAAGCACTCGGAGCAAACTTTCTGGCAAAAAGGAAGCAAAGTGTGGTCGGCTGGTTATTGTAAAGGCATGTTTTACTCTCAGCTATCTTCTTGAAGAAATCCTTGGTGATATCAGCCTTCCCAAAAGTAGCAGGGTGAGCACCACCTCTTGACCAGTCCACATAAGTAAGGCTTCTATTGGCCAGAAGATGCGGAGTTTCGATGCTAAGCATTGTCTGGAAGTAGTGTTCATCCACATAGCATGCTGGTCTGCAGAACTCGTTGAACTTGGGGTAGTAGGTTGAATCCTCAACTATCTTAACTGCGAGCACGCGGTTAATCTCGAACCACTGAGACCCCTTGCGCCAATTGGTTAAGTTAACCAAGGGTGCCATGTTTTCGTTATATCGTCCTCTTCCATAAGGTCCCAGTTCATCAAATGACCCCATGAAGCTATAGCGGGACCTCAATATGTAGTGATAGACAATGCTGAAGTTGTTCAGAGGAATGCACGACTCGGAAAGGAGGATAAACCATTCGTTTGAGACATCAAGTAATGCGTTAGCTAGGAGTCTCCTCTCAGCATCACACATGCTCATCCTTCCCCACTCGGCGATCTGCATGGAGACACAAGTGAGATACGTGAATCATCGTAGTTTCATGTGCATGATAATGAACAAATTCTTATGGTTAGGCAAACAAGAACATAGTCCGCTTCAAAACATTCTCAAGGCACAAGCTGCCAACATAATTCTGAAAAGCCAACTTGTAATCTAAAGTGCTTTACTGATGTCAATATAAAATATAGATGCAGGAAGGAGCTACGGCATATAAGAATAAGAATTTTAGGTAGGAAACTCTTGATACATCAATGTCTTAGCAATACATTTCTGCAGATGTCTACAGGGGAAATATAAATAATATGAGAGTTCCAAATTCATAACAAATTTCTTGTTCTTGGTGAAACTATCATGCGTTTTAGGCTAGCACATTTATGAAGACTCAAACTCTGGTAGGAACCATATTTCTGCACAGATACTACGCCTACACGGTATATAACTATATATATGTTCTAAGATTATGCAATGATTTCTTTTTTTTTTTTTTTTGGTGTGGACTATGCGCTACATGATACATAATCCTGCTGCTGCTGCTGCTTCGTTATATTATATTCGCTGAAGCACAAGCATGAGGAACGAATGGTAAACAAGCAACACAATTACTTGGAGTTGATTGTAGGAGTTTTAATTTGTACTTGGGAGGATCAGCTAGAAGCAACCACTACAGTTATTCATTCTATTGCCTCGTTCGAAAGAACTGAGAAAAAGGCAAGCCAGAGAAAGAATTGAGAAAAAGGTAAGCCAACTGTTGCCAACTCATTCCTCAAAGCCCCAGACTCCTACTTAAACTATATACGTACCCACTAGTGCAAACATTGCATTAAATGATCACCAAATTGACAGTTACGCAGGCCGAGGCATTTTAACTCATCTTGTAAGGTCTTTTATCTGCTAATGCTACGGGCAACCATCAGTTCATTGTTTCCCTGTCTTTTTCATGATTACACATATTGAAACTAAAAACCCTGAAAGTGCTTTCTCAAGCCTATACTGCTTAAACCAAGCGACAGCTCTCTAGCTGACCGCCCTGCTAAACTTAACAGTTGGAACTTTAATCTCATAAACATAGAATGCCAGTCGTCTCAGAAACTCAGGATGGTATTTGTATCTTGAGATAATGTTGGAAACCTTGCCATTCTATAAGTAAGAAATAAAGATTATAACGGGAATCAAACCCACAATATCCCACTCAAAACCCTCCCCACCCCTCGCCATTAGACCAAAGGGTCTTAGATGAGAAAATGGTAGAAACTGAACAAGCAGTAAAATACATTGGTTAAAAAGTACATTTCAGTTTCAAGACAAAGGAAGCTTGCCATATTTTAAAGTGATAGGTGACAACCTAAGAAAGTAACAAAGAAATCAAAAGGCCTAAAACTATGATATTCCCTAATAACAGAATCTAAAAGTTGAGTTTCCAAAGAGAAATTCCTCATGTATTATCAATTGAACAGAAGGGCCAACAGAAAACCCTAGAAGCTTCCCACACCAAAGTCAAAGGTAAACGATACCAAGATAGGAAGGAAAAAAAAGGTCGGACATAAAAATTGACAGATGACCAAACGCTGAGAAACTGGTTGCCTCCTTATTCTGTTGCTACACACTTCCAAATTGCTATTTTTTAAAGGTTTTATTTAAGACAGATCTAGGAGACACGGAGCATTCATTGATGTAGCCTCATGGCCATGCAAATGTTATGCTTCACCAAATAGAAGTTTGAAAAATAGAATATTATTTAACAACCTTGACCAATTCCCACAAGATACACAGATCTAGGCGCTAGAGAAGAAAACTATGTGCACAAGTTTATTCATAAAGAAAAAAGGTTCCATTAGTCTTCATCTAAAAAGGCCATCACAAACAAATATATTTATAACAAAACCATAACAAACCAAAAACATTTTAAGAGTAATCATTCAAAGGACAGTTTGAGAGCATTATGAAGGAAATAAGGTCACGACAGTAAGACAATTTAAACCATACCTGGCTTGGGATTTGTCTCCTGTAGAATACTGATGAAGATGAAAAATTGGCCTCATACGAAGGTATGGAATGGATGTAAATCGAGTAGAGCCCGTCGTGCCCCTTAAAAAACCGCTCCCAAAGTGGCGCCATAGGCAATGGTCCTTTTGTCAAAAACATGAAAGCAATCCTGGGAACTCTCTTAAACGGATAATGCTTAATTCTAGGCACAAATGAGGCCCTCCAAAACAGCTCCGAGTCTTTCATGGTATGCAATAGCTTCGAGGGAGTCTTGATCCAACCTTCTAAACTACTTGGCTCTTCAAAGCAAGGCTTGGTTATGGACTCTGCTATTACAGGCTGCGTTGGAAAAATATTCTGAACTTTATAATACTTAATTGTATACATACTGAAAACCGAAAGCCCAAGACCCAGAGCCAAAAACACCAAGAAGAACTGGAGGAGTCTCAGAGGCAAGACCCGGGACGGGCTGATTCTGAGTGTAACACCGGGGTCCTTCCCTTCTTCCAATGCCATCTCAGTTCGAACTCTCAATGGGAATTCAACTAATGGGTAATGATCGAATATTGAAGAAACCCTTTATGTATCAAAATCTCGCCCAACCACATCTGGTAGTAAAAATGGAGAAAGGAACTTTAAGTTTAACGATCTGGGTATTTCGAACTCCTTATGCAAACAATAAGAGTTCGTACTGAATCACGGGCTCATTAAGACAGAGATCAATTCCATTGAGCAGAAAATCCGATCTTTGAAAGGTAAGATTTTTCTAGTCAAAAAAGGAAAAATGAAATCAAATCAGAAGCTTTGAAACGGAAACGGGAAATCGCACTCCTAATTTTTGTAAAAAACAGAAAAGAGTGAGAATTTTCTTACCTGGAAGAGCAGATTGTGTTTTATTTTATTTTATTTTTTGGGGGGGAGGAATTGGTTCCTACTTTATCTTCAATACTGGATGGAATTTTTAAGCTTAGAAATGAGAGAAATTTAAAGGCCTTTATTTCTATGCTTTCTCTGGATTGTGGCCATTGGAAAGTGGGAGGAAAATTAAAAGCAAAGCAAGGGAGGGAGAGAAAGAGAGGGAAAAGCAAGCATGTGTTTTGGGGGTGGAATAACCTAGGACTTGACATGGAGACTTGTTTATTTGTTTTTTCGTTTGTCTGTTCCTGTTTTTGGGAAGCACTCTGCTACCTCATTAGTGATCTGACAGCTGATTTGAGTGCGTTACTGAGTCATGCGGTTTGATTTCAGCACACGTGTCATGGCTGCAGCTATTCTGTTTGTGTCAAATAGTCAATTTTGTCATTGTGGGACTTTCTCCATTGTTCTGATTCTTGGCTTTCGCATTTCATTTTCTTTTAATGATTAAATATAATATAACTTCGCGTTGATTTTCTTTCAATGATGATTTAGTTTCGAGATGTATAATTCTGCTGGCTTTATGGGATTTACGTACGTATGTTTTCTCTGACAAAGTCCATAAACAATAAAAACGTATTTAGAAGGCCATCGACATACTCTTGTATGTCCTTTTATCATCAGCATTTAGCGAGCTTGATCGACGTTGGTACCATTCAAAATCTTACAAATGGTCAAGCGCAAATAATAGAGAACGCTCAAGGTGTTTTATACAGTCATTGAATATGGAAATCATGTAGTCTATTCGACGTGGAAATTTTGCAAAAATGCTTTCTAGAGTTTTAAACACAGTCGTTATTGACATTTCTGTTGCTCAATAATAACGTACCAACATTCTTGGAGTTGTGGCAGGGGGTGCTTCTTCTCCATCCTCTTGATTTTTTTTTTCTTCCGAGACTAGAGTGGTGGCTTGAACTACAACCGCACTGCCAAACGGCCTATAAAGACTGTTTCAATTTGGTGGACTAAATCCAGAACCGCATCCGATAGTCGGTTCGGTTATTGAACCGAATACATAAGATAGCTCCTTTGATCAGAATGTGAAAGATCTAATATCTTAACAGTTTGAACTCCAGAAAGTCGTTCCTGCATTTTGCATTATTTTTTTTTTTTTGAAATTTTCCTTCTGTCAACCCGTAAAATCTTTGTAAGCGAGAAAACTATGACTTTTGTAGGAAGTTCGAACCCTACACAAGACCTTGTGGAAGCAAACCACAGTTCCTGTATTTTGCACTAGTGCTCGTGCAAGACAAACGAACAAACACATATTGCAAGGCTTATAAGGGGAAAAAAATGCTTTCTTCTAGCACATATTGATACTAAAATCCAAACTTCGAGCACAAGGAAAAATACTCAGCAAAATAGCAAAATAAAAAAAAAGGGACTAGGCTAATGCAGGTCAAAAACATGAAATACAGTTTCCTCATCATCATAACCGAGCTAGCAAACTGACGCCATCAGAAGAAGCTTTACTTCTCTGAGGAATTGGGTCCCCGCTTCTTCCCGAATCCAACAACTGCAAATAAATAATTGTGAAACCAATCAGCTAAATCCCAATTTACTTTCCCCAAATGTTGGTACTAACTGCTTCAATTCCTAAATTCTCTCTCTCTGTCTACGAAAAAAGACCAACAAGAAGATAAACAAAATTCACTAAAAGAATTAAAATCTTCCTCTTTTCCAAACATAACCAGTATAATCGAGGCCTTCACAATTTTCCCTCATTTTTTAACATGCATGCTTGACTTTACCATATAATTAGTCATACAATTGAATACACTGTAGAGAGAGATAGAGGAGCGATACACTCACCGGCGGTGACGAATCTCCGGTTGTACTGCATACGCTTGTAAGCCCGACCTCTGGGCTTCTTCTTCTTGTCCTGCTTCGCCACCTTAGGGGTCTGTCCCCTCACCTTCCCGGCACGCGCCAACGAACCGTGAACCTTACCTGCAACAATCCCCCCGTCACAGACCACTTACATCGCCGAAATTCACACAAATTCACAACATCCAAAGAGAATCTAAAGAAAATGGGATTCGAAATTTTACCCATGGATGGTTGATTTCAAGAACTGCTCTTGATCGTCGAAGAGAGAGAAAGATGGAACCTCGTCGCCCTGACGGCTCCCTGTGTACATGCCCTATTTTTTCAGGGGACAATTTAAGGCTCAGGACGTTCGTCCAATAAGTGTCGTTTTAACGTTTGGAGGTGGAGGAAATACCCAAAATACCCTCGATTCCAAAACGACAGCAAAAATCGCTTCTTATTCGTTTCCGTTTCCGTTTCCGTTCCTCGCTCCCTCGGACTCGTGCCGGGATGAGCATGGTGAGCGTGCAGAGCCACGGCCTCACGCACTTGTCCACCACGCGTCCATGGCTGACCAAAACCTTACGGTTCTCCTTCGCCCCATTCGCTTCTCTGGCTTCGGAACCCAACACGGAGCAATTGTCGAGCGACAACAACGTTAACAAGTCGAGCTCCTATTTCCGAAGAGAGGACAGACGGTGGAGCTGGTCTGCGAGTCTCTCGCTTTCAAGGGGAAAGGCCTTTGCAAGGTGGCGGATACCGGGTTCGTCGTCATGTGCGACCATGCGCTCCCCGGCGAGCGATTCGTTGGCTGCGTCACCGTAGGAAGGGCAGCTATGCCGAGGTATGGAACTTTTCGGGTTTTTGTTTGGCCGGTTGGAAAATTTAGTGGAGCAAAATGCGAAAATTCGGAGAAGAATTGGGGTTGTAAACTCGTAATCTGGGTCTCGTCTCTTTCGTGGATTTGTGCTGCTTTTGGCCAGCTCAAGCTGGTTCTTTTATGCTCGTTATGAGTAGATTAAGATGATTGGAACTTGGTAAGAGGTTAAATCTCCCTTGAAAATTAATGAGTCAATGACTATAAAATTCATATCTAGATAGTAAGAAATGAGAATCCATGTGTATGGTGAAGTTGAGCACTTTGCTGCAAAAGGGACTAGTTTTAGCGTCATATAGAGCTTGAAATAATGGTGTCATTGAATTAAGATAAAAGGTTTCTCTTGGGTTTTCAAAAGTGCAGGTGACTAAAGTAAACACAATATCTCTCACTGGGACTTGGTGGATGCCCCTTGTGAGTACGCTTCTTACTGTGGAGGGTGTAAAACGCAAAATTTGTCTTACGAGGCACAGGTGCGAGCCAAGGAGCAACAATTCCGCGACTTGGTGATTCATGTTGGGAAGTTTTCTCAATCAGAATTGGAATCTCTAGAAATTATGAAGCCCATTGTTCCCTGCGAAATCCAGTTTCATTACAGGAATAAGGTTTTTGTTCTGTGTGAACCTTGTCAAATTTTGTTAGTTCTCTTGACCTTATGGAATATTTTGTTATCATTTCTGTAATCTGTACTGATTTTATATTTTAAACTGGTATGGTGTTAATTACCAGAGGGCAAAAGGTTCTCATTTAATGGTTTATTTTATACAGATGGAGTTTTCATTTGGTCCTGACAGATGGGTACCTAAAGAATTGCTAGCAGAGAAAAATGAGGGAGATAAGATTAAGAATTATGCACTGGGACTGCATGCTTCTGGATATTTCGATAAGGTTTTGAATGTCAACAAGTGTTTGCTGCAAAGTGAGCCTGCAAATATGGTATCCCCTGTTTTTCTACTTGTTTTTATGTGACTATTTTTGTTTATTGCTATTTGAGCAGTAAAATATTCGTTTAAGTAGCATCAGTGTGATTGTATTACTGGCCATAGTTTGACTAGTGTATCTTTTCCATAGGTTCTTGCGGCTATCCAAGATTGCTGCAGAGATGTAGATTTATGTCTCTCTCCTTGTAATGTTCACTCTCATAATGGTTTTCTTAAGCATCTTATGCTGAGAACTGGAAGGTACTACGTTTTTTTTTATGCTGATAGTATAGCAACCTTCTTCTTTTTTTTTTTAAATCCTCATCGTGTTTTACAGTTTACAGTTTACTAAGAATTTTCTCACTGCTAATTTGCTGATTATTGCCCTTTTGTTTAATGCATTTACCATATTATGGTTACAGCATGTTCATTGGATTTCATGGATATCCACAGTATCATAATACACCCTGTAGTCCTCTTGAGCTAAACAGTTAAGCTGTAATTTTCTTCCCAGGAACTTGAAGACTGGACTTCCTGAACTCATGGTTAATTTTGTGACCTCATCTTACAAGCCAGAGCTGCTGAGGCCTCTTGTTGAACGAATTTCAGCTATCCCTGAAGTGGTTTGTCTTTCAAATTTCCAACTTAACTTTAAAGTATCTTATCCATTCACGTGTGCATATTGTGTTCTTTTTCTTTTCGCAAGCAATATTCTTGTGTTGCTTTAAACTAGCAATTCACAGTGATAGTTTCAAATCCTTCTGTTTTTTTTTTTTTTTTTGTATTTCTATGTTAATTCATTTTATTTATGATTTATAGGTCAGCGTGATGAATAATGTAAATAATTCTGTCGGTAACACTTCTGCTGGGGAGGAGGAATATACTTTGTATGGGAAACCGACCATCACAGAAACCTTATGTGGGCTTACTTTTCAGATATCAGCCAATTCTTTCTTCCAGACAAATACTCACCAGGTGTGTAAGATATCAAAATCAAAACTTTTCCTTATTTTTATACAACTTTTCCCATGATTAATCACTCATTTAGTTATTTCATACCATTGATGATGTCAAATGCACAAAATCTTAAAACTTTTAAGCAGAAGTTCTTTATAGACTTGTAGACGAGTGTGCTGGTCTCAGAGGAGATGGATCAGAGATTGTTCTAGACCTGTTCTGTGGGACTGGCACCATTGGCCTGATTCTTGCAAGAAGGTGATTCTCCGCTTTTCATCTCATTTTAAGTCATGTCTAACGCATTTGACAGCTTTGCATATGTTGTGTCATACCTTATGTTTCAGGGTCAAACATGTTTACGGTTATGAAGTGGTTGCTCAAGCAATCTCAGACGCTCGTCTGAATGCCAACCTAAACGACATCCGTAATGCTACATTTGTACAAGGGGATCTGAATAAAATTGATGCAAGTTTTGGGAACAGTTTCCCTCGACCAGATATCGTGATTTCAGGTTAAGCAGCTAAAGAATTACGCTTGGAACTTTTGCTAGAAAATCCGAACTTCCCAACTTTGTTGTCCTTAACCTTGTATTCAATGTTTACTCTTCCACATTGCAATTTTTGAGTGTGTGTGTGAGTCCTTTTTTTTTTTGGTGGCTGCTTTCGTTAAGATGTTTCAATCATCCAGATCCCAACCGACCAGGAATGCACATGAAGTTGATTAAGTTTCTCCTAAAACTCAAGGCACCTCGCATAGTTTATGTATCTTGTAATCCAGCTAACTGTGCACGTGGCCTTGATTACCTTTGTCATGGAGTGGCACGTTTTCACAATCTATAACATCATCTCTGAGTTCTTAGTTTTCTGCCACATGACCTGATAAATGATGTTATGCAGGCAGAGCAAAATATGAAAGGGTGTTACGAGCTGAAGAGTCTACAGCCAGTAGACATGTTCCTACACACTCCTCATATCGAGTGCGTATATCTGTTGGAGCTATGTGATGATCCCATTTGAGGTTATGCATTTCATCACTAAAGGTCAAAACTCTTGCTTGCCTTCCACCATTTATTTTTCTAGCATACCATTGTTCCATTTCTCATTTTCTGAAGCAAATAATCCATATCCTCGCATATTCCTTTCAGGATGTGTGAAGATTGCATTTAAGTTGCATAATTACATGACAGTGGTGACTGGAAGTAACAGCCGGGGCCGAGAGTAGCACATGACATATTATTTAAGATTACAACATTTAGGGCGGTCAGGAAAGGGCAACTACATCAGGTTGAAAGAAATCCGGCGCCATTAACATAAATTCATGACTCATTTTTGAGATTTTTCTGTTTATTATTTATTGATTTTTGGCCTTGAAGTGGTTGTAGATTCTCATTTGATAGGGGAAGCGAAGAGAAGTGAGTTTTCTACACAATGGCGTTCAATGTTAGTGCAGCACTTCAAAGGATTATTCTTCAAAACAATTTTCGGAAAGCTGTATCAACTAACATCATTTTGGTAGTCACAAAAGAAGAAAAGAAAAGAAAATGTACCCCTATTATACATTGTTTGTTGCTAAAAATAACAATATACAGCTTTTTAATTTCTAGAATTATAGGAATTTTTTACATTCTGCAAGAGTTCCTTGAAAAGAATATTATTTTAATATCAAACTCAATCTACATGAAAATTTGATATGGGTTGTTATTGTTACTGTTGAATTGGCCATTTATTGCAGCATTGAACTTGTAGTAATCCAGATGATACTGGTTTTATGCAAAAAATCTGAAGAAACCCAATAATATCAGTCCAATTCAAGAATCTATTATTATTATTATTATTATTGTTGTTGTTGTTGTTGTTGATGCTTACCGGGATCCGACGTTGGATCAACACCGCGTGTGGCTGTGCACGGTCCGACTCTCCTTCGCTTCGCCTCTGCCCGGGCGGACGCACCTGCAACAAGAGGAGGGACGCTTTGGAGGCAGCAGTAAAGTTAGTCGATGGACAAGGGCTCTCTGATGCTCAAGGTAGGATTTGCTCAGCAGAGGGCGGCAACCAGTTAGGTGGGAAGAAGAAGTCGCTCTAGAATGCCATAAATACATCCTATTTATAGGCCACCACTTGGATCGGGTGTAAGGCAAGTTTTACCTATGACCTGGGTGTCACATCAAGGTGTGTCAGGCAGTAGGTGACAAGTGTCGTATCCTTCGTCCGACGGATTGGGCTCCATCGGACGGCGAGTTATTTGCCTCGTGTTAGTCTATAATGGCGAGTAGTAGTCTGCTTGAGAGTAAGAATCATCCGACCCGAGCTAGTGTATATTCTGAGGTGGCAGCCTACTTGGTATGCAGCCTCGGAGGCCCTGAGAGGCACCTCGGAAGGGTGTACATCGCGTCAGGGGTTGATAGCAAGCTTATCGGAGTTCTGCCGAGCTTATTAGCCAACCACCGAAGTTTATTTTCTTGGCAGTGGCGCCGAGCTCACTCTCAACATTAGCTCCCCAGTTCACCTGGTCGGTGTCCGGTCGGGTGGACTATGCCATGTGGGTGAGGTCAGCTGAAAGGAAGAAGACCAAACGACACTTCAAAGGGAGAGGGCCTTTATGTCGGACCCTTATGTCGGGTCGGCTACTGCGGGCTCATCCTGAGTTCTTTCAAGGGAGAAGGCTGAGTTGCAAAAGCGCGATGATGCCCCGAGCACATCCGGCCGGGATGCTGGAGCTCTAATCCAAGTTGCGGGGGTGATGACGATGGACGTTTCCGACGAGGAACGTGTGACCGAGGAGGCGGAAGCGGAGCAGCCCGAGATGGAAGAGGAGCTCCAGGTCACCCACGTCCGAGGCGTGATGGCGTACTGGGTAACCCAACCCGGGCAGACCTCAGTCGTGGGTTATACAAGTGCCATCACGGAGTTACGGTTGGAGTATCTACGCGCCGAGTACAGTATCTCGAACGACGTGTTCCTTACTATTCTCGGCGAGGGTGATTCACCTTTGGACTCACCCGAGGGATGTATCACACTTTATGTCGAGTTTTTCAGGGCCGAGCTACGCCTCCCGTTCCACCCATTCTTGCGCCGGGTTTTAACGTGTGCTCGGCTCAGCTGAACCCGAACAGCTACAGGTTGCTGATTAGGATGTATGTGTTGTAGAGGTACTACCGGGACACCGAGATATCGCTGGAAGCTTTCAAGCAAGTGTACAAGATGAAGAAGCTTCCTCGGCAGTTCAGTTGGTACTACGTCACCGGCTTCCAGAAAGATTTTATCTTGGGCAACCCCGACTCGGATAAACTATAGAAGTGCGAATGGTTCTACGTCGGGAGAAATTATTTAGCCCGAGCCGGTGAGATCATCCTTGCCGACCAACACGTGCCAAGGTCATTCGAGCAAGGGCATGTGTGGACCAAGCGGCCTTGGGCACCAAGCCGCGTGATCAGGGCGGTCGAAGACCTGTTCGAAAAGCCGAAGTCGACCAGGCAATAGTCTTTCCTTCTCAGGAAGAAAACTTTTATCCAGTTACGGCTGGTTCGGGGAACCCAGTAGAATAAATCCCAAAACAGTCCGCCCTGCTTGGGGTACCAGGCAGGTTACAATTGCTCGGCCTGGTGCTGTTGATGTCCCGGGGCTAAGCACTTCTCGATCCGGGTGGCCGATAAGGGAGCCTTCTTCATCTAGTTTCGAGGACTCGTCGAGTGACTCCTTCGATGTGGGGCCACCCGTAGCCGACGAAGACCTCAAGGACGTGATTCGACTCCTGTACCCGTCCCGCCAGCTCCGGATCGGAGGTCAGTCCTGAGTTTTTTTTTTTTTTTTTGGTGTGTCAACCTTATTCTGAGTTGGGGTTCTATCGTGCAGAAATGTCTTTGCGGCCGAGCTCCGCTGCTAAAAGACGGGCTCTGATGGAGAGCCTAAGAAAACAAAAGGTCAAGGCCGTCGAGACAGGGAGGAAGTGTAAGCGGACTCCCAAGCCAGAGCTTCCTCCTCAACCCGAGCAGGTTTCCACATCAGTCCAAGTGCCACCACTTCCGCCTCCGCCTACTAAGGACGCACTGGAAGTGACACCAGTCGACGACACGGTTGGAGGCTCATCCGAGGATCCGCAGAGAAGGCACCCAAACTACCGCGGCATCATTCTCGAACGTCTCGGGAATGTGATGCCCTAGGATGACTTTTTTATGAACATCCGCGGGGAGGACTTTCAGAGCCTGTGTAATACGGCCTTCCGAGCTGCTGCCAACGTAAGTATTCGTCTGGACCGAGTGCCATTCTGCCGAGCACTGAAGTCTTGTTTCCTGCAGATGAGTGCCATTCTACACATGGTCCACTCTGCCGGGATGAAGGACATCCATAAGGAGAAGGAGATGCACAGAAAAACCTTCCTCAGGAAGCTGGATGTAGACAAGAAGCTCGGTGCCAAGAACATTGAGCTAGACCAAGCCAAGGAGTCTTTTTTCTCAGGCCCAGGCATGGAAGGCCAAGGCCAAAGCCAAGGCCGAGGAGGCTTGGAGGCAGCCTAAGGAGGCGAAGGATGAAGCTACACGGCTTAAAGGGCAGCTAACATCCCTACAGGCCGAGCATCAGCACTTTGTGGACGAGCTTCCAAGACGTCTGGCCCGAGCTGTGGACGAATTTAAGGCATCCCTGGAGTACGCCGACTACTACTACTTTGGCATGACCGACCTCTGCGAACATCTGATCAGAGAGCACCCCGAGGTCGAAGGCTTTGATTGGTCGCTCATTGTCGAGCCCAATCAAGGCGTTGCTCAGCAACAGCAGGGCGAGGAAGAGGTCGTCGTGGTAGACAGCGATGACAATGGGGATGGGCAGAGCACCGCTGGTGGTGGAGGCGAGGAAGACATGGCTAGGGGTGAAACCTAGGCTTAGGCTAATTTTTATCCCTTTTTGTTGTTGTTTTTTGACTTGCCCGGGCTCGGGAGGTGCTCGGTTAATTGTACCTCCCCTATAAATAAAATTTATTTCCCATTCTTCTCTTCTCGAATTGTCGTATGCATCAAGGTGTGTCTAGGCTTAGGCCAAGTGTGAGTGTCCTCGGGATAATATGTTCTCGTTTTGGCTCGAGAGGTTCCTCGGAGATACGGTTACAGCTTTGGATTGTCGAGTAACCATATACCTCAGTCTTCGAAATTGGAGCAGAATGCTTCATGTTTCCAAGTTAGATGCTACTCGGGGGGATTCTTAGTTGGGACCGAGTTCCGTCTCGATAGCCATCTAGTTATCCGAGTAGTTATCCTTGTCCGCTCAGTTAATCCGAGCGAGGTTCAAGTAATCCGAGCGAGGTTCGAGTAATCCGAGTAGTTATCCTTGTCCACTCAGTTAATCTAAGCGAGGTTTTAGGTTTCCGATCTCGGCCGGGTAGAGCACAACGGCGTGTGGCTACCCTTACCCTGTTACCCCCTAGACTTGTTTAAGTTCTTTGAGAAAACTTTGCAAGTGTAGGACTCGTCGGGCACGCTGTTATGCCAAGCAACTTGCTGGGTTGTCTATACGGCAACAGACCTAAGGTCGGCATGTCGACCAGCCCCCGGCCTGGTTAATCAGGATGACTCTCCCTCGTCAAGAGTTATTGTCTTGTCTTCTGAGCTAGAGTTACGGCGTTCTTTTTTGGATCCACATTTCCTTCAAACACATTGCATAAGTGGAATGGTGTAGGAAAGTTGTATTCCATTAATGTGATATATACATACATTTTTCTAGTCCTATTCGATAGGTCTAGTTACAAAGAATTCTGGCCAGAGGTCAAAAAAGGGTTTCTGGCTCTGAAATTAGCAAAAGAACTTTTTCAGAAGCTTGGCGTTCTAATGATGTCCGAGCTAATTTCCTTTCATGTCGGATAATCTGTACGTGCCCGGCCGTACGATGCTATCGACTCTAAACGGACCTTCCTATTTTGGACCAAAGGACCCGAGGCCGGGTTGTTGAACCGTGACCTTCTTCAGTACCAAGTCTCCAACCTTAAAACTTCTGGATTGGACCCTCTTGTTGTAATACCGAGCTACTACTTGATTCCAAGCTGCGTTACGGATTACTGCCCCGTTTCTTTTTTCTTCGAGTAGATCGAGCTCAGTCATCATCAATTCCACGTTTAAGTTCTCCTCATACCGTTTGATTCTGAAGCTAAGCAGCCCTACTTTGGCCGGGATGACAACCTCTGCCCCATATACGAGGGAGAACGGGGTTTCTTCGGCAGCCGTTCGGGCAGTCGTTCGATATGCCCAGAGCACTTGTGGGAGCTCGTCAATCCATGCACCCTTGAGCCCCTCGAGTTTTTTCTTCAGGTTGTCTTTAATTGTTTTATTCACAGCCTCCACCTGGCCATTACTCTACGGATAGCTCGTGGAGGAGAAGACCTTCCTAATGCTGAGCCTTTCACATAGGCAGAGGAGACCCGAAGATTCAAACTGTTTGGCATTGTCGGTCACAATCGTGTGCGGGATTCCAAACTGGCAAATAATATTCTTCCACAGAAAGTTGGTGCACTTAGCTTCAGTCATGTTGGTACAGGGTTCAACCTCAATCCACTTTGTAAGATAGTCTATGGCCACGATGCAGTACTTGAATTATGATCGGGCCGGCAGGAGGGGTCCGATCAAGTCGATGGCCCATTTTGCAAACGGCCATACCGAGGTCACTGAAGTGAGCGGCTTGACATGAGATCTAGGCATTCTGGCAAATTACTGGCATTTAAGACATTTTCTAGCAAAATCTCTGCAGTCTTGTTGCATGGTCGGCCAGTAATAGCCCTGTCGAAGACACTTTTGGGCTAAAGAGCGCCCTTCGGAGTGGTTGCTGCATAGGTCCTCGTGGATTTCTCTCATAAGATACTCGGCCTCTTTGGGATCCAAGCATTTTAAGCATGGTGTGGTGTAGCCTCGTCGGTATAATTTTTCATCGATCATCAAATACCAGGCTGAGCCGTTACGTATTCGATGTGCTTCTTCTTGATCATCGGGTAATTCGGCTGTGGTCAGGTATCGGATGATCAGGTCCATCCATGTGGTCCTGGGCTCTTCAGCTACACTTAAGACTTCCTTGACGATGCTCGGCTCGGCAAGTCTTTCAATGGGGACCGAGGTTACATCCCTTCCACCCAAGTCGAAAGCTAATCGGGCAAGGGCGTCGGCTTTCGCGTTTTCTGACCGAGGGATCTGGTTGAAAGAGGAAGACTTAAATTGTTCAAGCAGTTGTTTCACTTGTTGCAAATATGCAGCCATGGAGTCTGCTCGGGCCTGAAATCCCCCAGTGACCTGCTGAACCACAAGCATTGAGTCTCTGTGGATGGTGATGCGGTCCACCCTGAGATCTCAGGCGATCCGAAGTCCGGCTAGGAGAGCTTCGTATTCTGCTTCATTGTTGGAGGCCTTGAAGTCAAACCGGAGGGCATAGAAAACCTTATAACCGTCTGGGTTGGTTAAGATCAGCCTGACGTTGGACCTGTCAACGTAAGAAGATCCGTCGATGTGCAGTTTCCAGTCTGGCTTAGGGGTAACACTGTCCTCACTATAGCTTGGTGCATCGAGCACTTCGATGGCTGACTTCTCGACAAGCGGGGTCGTCTGTCAGGCGTTTGTGAATTCTGCGATGAAGTCCGCTAGAGCTTGAGCTTTGATGGCCGTCCTCGGCACGAAATGCACATCGTACTGGCCGAGCTCTACTGACCACTTAGCCATACGGGCCGATATCTCTGGACTCTAGAGTACTTGCCGAAGAGGAAATTTGGTCGGGACGTTGATGGTATGGCCTTGGTAGTACGGTCGCAACTTCTGGACCGAAGTAATCAGAGCAAAGGCCAAATTTTTGAGCGATAAGTAGCACTCCTCGGCACCTTAGAACGCATGGCTTGTGTAGTAAACGGGCCTTTGGACTCCACCTTCCTCTTGGACTAAGACTGAGCTAACGGCTTTCTCGAACACGGCTAAGTATGCGGTTAAAGCTTTGTCGGGCAAAGGCTTGGACATGAGCGGGGGCATGGCTAAGTAGGTCTTCAGGCCTTGAAAGGCTTCCTCACACTCCCTGCTCCACTTAAACCTCCCCTTGAGTGCCTTAAAAAATGGGTGGCACTTGTCCGTGGTCTAGGAGACAAACCTTGACAGAGCTGCCACCATGCAGGTGAGCCGTTGCACTTGTCCGAGGAGAATGCATATCAATAACTGCTTGGGCTTTCGTCGGGTTATCCACGATGCCTCGTTGATTAACCGAAAATCTGAGAAATTTTCTCGAGCTTACACCGAACGCACATTTCGTCGGGTTGAGTTTCATCCCATATTCTCGGAGAATGTCGAAGCTTGCTCGGATATTGGCCATGTGGTCTTCTGCTTGGACAGATTTTACTAGCATGTCGTCCACGTAAACCTCCATAATTTTCCTGATCAGCCGAGCAAACATCTTATTGACGAGACGCTGGTATGTTGCTCCAGCATTCTTCAGGCCGAAAGGCATCACCACGTAGCAGTATAAGCCCTAGTCGGTAGCGAAGGTAGTTTTTACTTGATCTTCATCGGCCATCTTTATCTGATTGTACCCGGAGTATGCGTCCATAAAGCTCAGGAGCTCGTGGCTGGCAGTGACATCGATGAGCTGATCTATCCGAGGAAGTAGAAAGCAGTCCTTCGGGCAGGCCTTGTTAAGATCGGTATAATCAATGCAGACCCGTCATTTGTTGTTTGACTTTTTGACGAGGACGACATTTGCTAACCATTCCGGGTACTTGACTTCTCTGATGAATTCAGTCTTGAGGAGCTTCTGGACTTCTTTATTTATTACAGCGTACCTTTTTGGGTTAAAAGCCCTTCTTTTCTATATCACCGGCCTGTGGCTAGGTTGGACATTGAGTCGATGGCAGATGATGCTCGGATCAATTCCAAGCATGTCTTCATGGGACCATGCAAAAACGTCTCGGTATTCGGTAAGAAGCCTTTCCAGGTCGACCCTGATCTCAGGTCTCAGCTGTGATCCGAGTTGGACAGTATGTTTAGGCCTCTCAGGGTCTAGGGAGAACAACACTAAGTCTTTGACCGGGGTGGCTCTTACCTCTTCTTCGGGCAATCTAGGGTCTAAGTCTGCCAATATCTTGGGTGTCAGGTTGGCAGGAAGATCCATTTCGTCAACTGAATAGATGGCCAAGACGCCTTGGTGCAGAGCTATGGCTGCTCTTATGGCACTGGCGTAACAAGCTCGAGAATCCATCTGAGATGAGCAGACCACTTCGACACCACCATCCGTTGGGAATTTCATGGCCAGATGATACGTAAAAACTATAGCTTTCAGGGCATTCAGTGTTGGGCGGCCGATGATGATGTTATATTGGGAGGGTTTGTCGACGACCAAAAAGTCAACAACCCGAGTAACCTGAGCGGCTTCTTCTCCAAAGGTCACGGGCAAGCCGACCTTTCCTATCACTCAGACACATTCTCCCGCAAAGCCATAAAGCGTGGTCCGAACCGGGACCAAAGGGACATTATTTATCTTCAATTTTATTGAAGGCTTGTTTGAAGAGGATGTCGGCTGAGCTGTCGTTGTCGATTAGAACACGCTGTACTATGTTGTTGGCGATGGACAGTTCGCACACTAGAGTGTCATTGTGCGGGTGTATTAATCGATCTACTTCCTTCTCGGTAAACGTCATTAGGGTGTCCTCTTGGTGACATATCTTATTGATATGCTCGGATACGTTTATGTATTCACCCCGCTCAACCAGCCGAGCTTCTCTGACATACGATCGCTACGAGCTAGCTTTTGGGGTGGAGTTAGGTGGGTTCGTATCAATCGCCGTCCACTCGACGTGTCCCCTGTAACGGGCCCGCCGAAGATCGTGTGGACGATATTCAAGGGATCCGAGGTGTTCCCAGCATCGGTTCTGGAACGAGTCTATACGTCTCAGCTCGATGGATCATTCCTTCCTGAGGTGGACCTCGAGGTTATAACCCGCTCAACAAATTCTCACAAATGGCCCTCTTGGACCAGCCTTTCGATTTGATCTTTTAGTTGGATACATTCGCAAGCGCTATGCCCCACATCCTTGTGAAATTTGCAAAACCTTGATTGATCTTGCTTCACCTTGCTCCCCCGAAGCTTGGGTGGCGGTGTTAACAAATTCGTGCTACTTACCTGGGCTCTGAAATTCTTGCCCCCGGAGCTTGATTGATCTCGCCACTAACGGTGTGTAGCTCTGAAATTTACCGGTTAGCCCCTTTGGCTTCTCGAATTTCTTCTCTTTCTTCTGCTTCTTGCTCTGCTTGGTGTTGCTTTGTTTTGGCGCTTTCTTCTGCTTTTTATCCTTCTTTGTTCTGCTTGGACCGGCTTCTTCCCTACGGCTTTTCATATATTCGGCAGCGTTGGCATGTCTCTGGGCATAGCCAAGTATTTGAGAAAATGTGCTCAGCTGCTCAAAGGCCAGTGACTAGGTCAGTTTTTGTCTCGGAGACCCCCTACAAAAATGTGCTTGAGGGTCTCATCTTCAACGTGCTTGACCTCGAGAGCTGCTCGGGTGAACCAGTTGATATAATCCCTGACATTGTCGTCTCCTTGCTTGACAGCATACAGGTATGTAATTTCTTTCTTCCGCGTTTTCGTCGTAGAAAATGCCGAAGAGAAGGCGTCGGCTAGCTGCTGGAAAATAAGAAATAGATGAAGGTTCGAGCAGACAGAACCATTGCCGAGCAGGACTTGTCAGTGTTAGTAAAAAAGCTTTGCACATCGCTGCATCGCTAGCATTCTGTAGTAGCATGTGCCCCCAGAAGAGTTCAACATGCTCATTAGCACTCGTCGTCCCGTCCTAGGACTTGATTTGTGGTACTTTAAACTTCGGCGGCATAGGGGCCCGCATTATATTATTCGGGAAGAGTGGATCCTGAGCTCCTATCTCATCTAGGCCAAATAGACAATTTCAAATCTCGTCGATTTGGCGCTGCAGTGCCCGAAACTGACGGCTGTTAGTGTCTTTGGGTAGTTCGACCCGATAGGGTACTTCGCCCTCAACGCAGCCTCCAACTTCGGGTTGACGGTTCCGGTTTGCTCCCTGACATCCGAGCCTGTCAAATACTAAGGCTCGAGAACCTTGTGGCGAGAGAGCATGAGCTGCTTGGTGTCCAAGATGGCCTTCTTGGACCAATCTGTTATTGGCCTAAATGCTGCGAGTGGACCCTATGGATTGCCCGGAGTGGGCTTCATCATGGTCGGCTGTATCTCGCTCTATCTGACCTCCAGCCCGTTCAACTTAGGCCGAGGGTGGCAGAGCTGGTGCAGCCTAGTGTGGAGCCTACTGCGTGAGCTGTTGCGTTAGGATCTAGACTACGTTCGTGAGTTTCTGGATCGGGTCTTGAGCGGCCGGGGCCTCTGCAATCTCGACCCTGGCCGTGCTTCCCTGCCCCCTGGACCGGGACCTCGTGGTCCAGGGACGGCCCCTTGGCCTACCCGTGTTCGGTTGTCTATTGCTTGCATCGCCCGACCCCTCCTATCAGGCTGTATCATCTCTAACGTTTCCTCTAGTCGTCATCTCGGTTGGCCAGAGGTAATGTGGCTGATGTTCAGGTGAAGGCGTTGGCGCCCTCATTCTAGCGCCAAAATGTTGATGCTGACCGGGATCCGACGTCGGATCAACACCGCGTGCGGCTGCGCACGGTCCGACTCTCCTTCGCTTTGCCTCTGCCCGGGCGGATGTACCTGCAACAAGAGGAGGGACGCTTCGGAGGCAACAGTAAAGTTAGTCGATGGACAAGGGCTTTCCGATGCTCAGGGCAGGATTTGCTCGGCAGAGGGCGACAACCAGTTAGGTGGGAAGAAGAAGTAGCTCTAGAATGCCATAAATGCATCCTATTTACAGGCCACCACTTGGATCGGGTGTAAGACGGGTTTTAGCCACGACTCGGGTGTCACATCAAGGTGTGTCAGGCAGTAGGTGATAAGTGTCGCATCTCTCGTCCAACGGATTGGGCTCCATCGGAAGGCGAGTTATTTGCCTCGTGTTAGCGTATAATGGCGAGTAGCAGTCTGCTTACGAGTAAGAATCATTCGACCCGAGCTAGTGTATATTCCGAGGTGGCAGCCTACTTGGCATGTAGCCTCGGAGGTCCTGAGAGGCATCTCAAAAAAGTGTACATCGGGTCGGGGGTTGATAGCAAGCTTACTGTAGTTCTGCCGAGCTTTTAGCCGACTACCAAAGTTTATTTCCTCGGCGGTGGCGTCGAGCTCACCCTCAACAATTATTATTATTATTATTATTATTATTATTAGATTTCCAAATATTAAATTTGCCATTTATGTTGGCACTAGAACTTGTAATAATCCAGGTATAATATTCATTTTGATGCAACAGATCTAAAGAAAACCACCGATAATATAAATTTGATACAAGATTGTTAATAATCGTCAGGTCAAATGACATGCGGGTCGAGCGGGACATGAACTTGACAGGGTGTGGGTTCAATTCTGCATTACATTGTGAAAAAATTTGACACAAGCCCATCAAAAAAATGACACAAGACTAGGATGCTCTCTTCCTCCCGTGTATGATGTAACCTGGCATTCCGTTTGCAGCTTCGCCAACTGGAACTAAGAAATCCATGCTGCTAGATTTCATGTATTTAATTCCTTACCCTTTTTTTTATTTTTTCTTTTTGGTCATACGCTTGCAATTAATATATTACACGTGAAAACATTTATTTATTTATTCATCTATTTATTTTCTTCTTTTTTTTATATATTGGTATGTACTGTTGTGTCGTTTCAAATCTAACATGGAAACAATAATACAATTAAGGAAAACAATAATATTCTGTCATTTAAAGAGGATCGATACATTATTATAGCAATAAAGAGCTCAATCCCTAACCAAAAGAAGTGCCCAAAAAAAAGGAACAAGAAAAAATACACACTTCCATTTTTATATAGTGTGTGTATATATATACATGTATGTTGTATGACATCTGTGGTCATATCTGTGATATTTCATTTCCCTTGAATCCAAGCTAATGGGTTTCAAAGGCATACTTGCCCTGATAACTTTGTGTTATCTCCATCCCATTGAATTTGCATTTGGAAGAAACGTTGCACCTGAAAGACATGATCCAGAGTTGGTAAAGCACAAGGGAACGATCAAAACCATTAAGGTTTGTAGACCTTTTTTTTTTTTTTACTTCTCCAGTGAAAGATATGTTTTCTAAAAAGATAATATGCTTTCTACGAGTGTTTTTTTTTTTTTTTCAATATGAATGTTTTGTAAGATTTTGATCATGATAATAAATCATGTTATTGCTTTTCACTGATTTACAGAGTAAAAACGGTGACGTGATAGACTGTGTTGATATTTACAAGCAGCCTGCTTTTGATCATCCGCTTCTCAAAAATCACAAAATAGAGGTTTGCTTTTCTCCTGATTATTCTTTTATTCTATGTAGAATACATATATACAAATAGACCTATATAGCTACTTGATCATGACCATCATATACACATATTTGGTCAAGAAAAATTAATCCTTATATATCATCAATGTTTGACTATTCTATCAATATTTATAGGGTGTTTGGGAGCACCGGTAGTTTGGACAAATTTTGATTAAAATTATTGTAGCATTTGAGAGGTTTACACGATAGCTCTTTTTTTTTATACTATAGCAAATGAGTGCTTTATACTGTAACAAGTTTTGGATGGACATGAGAATGTCAAACATTCTTAAGAGACTAAAAAGTAAATGGTGCACTTACATATAGTTAGAAGTTTGTGGTTATAGATGCATCCAAGTTCAATTCAAAATGTAGCAGAAGCAGAAAACGACCAAATAATGGAATTGCAAGAATGGCATGAGAATGGATATTGCCCACAAGGAACAATACCCATCGTACGGACACCAAAATCTTTTTATCCTCGGAAGGCTCCTTTAAACACGTCCATAAACGGGTCTAATCTCCATCAGTTCAATCCCCCCCCTCGTCATGAGGTACCACTTTAATGATCGGCTCTCTCGCCAATATTTTTCTTTGCCTTTCATTTTCTTATTGTTAATTCCCCGCTAATTCTCATGTTTACTTATTTTTCACTAAAGTGCAAAATCAATAAGCATAACATGATATTTACTCAGCGTAACACGCGTTAGTAAAGTTAATTAACAAGAATTAGTTATTTCGAACCATTATTACACTTTTCATTTACTTATTATTGTCATATAGGACTAAATTTATCAATGTCGTAAATGTGGATGTTATGTTGATTTAAATATCATGTTACGTTATTTTATACTATATGCTATGCCAGATGTCATGAGAGGACCAGAGCAATACCCTACACATGTACTTATACATGTGTGTATATATATATATATTTATATACATAAGTTCCGTTGATTTTTTTTTTTTTTTTTTTTGCTTTTCTCTCGGAGTTAAAGCGAGTCCTATATTTTGATTTTGGTGATTGTTATTAGTACGCGCAAGTTACTTTGCAAGATGGACGGTACTATGGAGTAAACGCAACTTTCAATGTATGGACTCCAACAACGTATGTGCAAGAATTTAGTTTAGCTCAACTTTGGGTTACATCAGGCCAAGAAGATGACTTTAACACTTTGGAAGCTGGGTGGATGGTAATTACAAGTTAAATTCTTCAAGAAGTACCACTATTTACTTTTTCAAAAACGGATTGATTGATTAAGTTGTTTTATATTCAATAAATAGGCGTTTTGCATTTTGAGTTCTGACATCGTAATTTTAAACAGTTCTAAGTTTTTCATGGATATTAATACAGGTTCGTTCAGGGTACAACTTCACAAGGTTCTTCATTTTCTGGACCGTAAGTCTAATTCCTTATGCTTCACCTATTCTTTAGTTACAAATTGCAATATTTCTATTGTTGAGCAAGGACACATTTTACAATTTACGTCATCAAATGCACAAGGGCACAATTAAAGGCCTATTTGTTCATAGATTTAAATTACAGTTCAAACTATTTCGTTATAGTATTTTCTCTCACAAAAATTTAAACTTTTTGTTCGAACCTGTAAACGAAATAGGCCATAATATTTCATAAAGTTTTTACGTACAAAAATTAAAACTTTGAAAATCCCAATGACAACACGTGCCCACTAATATGTTACATTTTTTATTTTTTTGTTTTGTTTTGTAGAAAAGCGTTCAAACACACACACTAGCTACACCTATCAGAGTTTAACCCACGTACATATTCATGCAGTTCACCACTTAAATTGGCCTCTAATAGTAATAAATATTACAAATTTGTATATCGCTCCAAATAACTTTGGTGTATTTATAGTTTTTTCTATAATTATTTTTTTCATGTGGCTTTTTTTTTTAATCAGAGGGACAACTACCAAATGACAGGTTGTTTCAATCTTCAGTGCCCCGGTTTTGTACAAGTAAATAGTAAATTTGCCTTGGGGTCCATAATAAGCCCTGTTTCCACCTACAACGGCGAGCAATACGATTTAGAAATCACTATATTCAAGGTATGTAACCATGAAAGGCATAAACATACACAAGTAAAAGACTAATATTAAAGATACCAACTCAAAAAAAATTTCTCAAATTTTCAAATTTTCTAGTCTTGTTTTAAATTTAAAAAGTTTCTACTCATGAACACTGTACGTATACTATCTCGTGGAGAAGTTGGTGCCTTTAGCGTTGCCAACACGTTGAATATAACATAACTTTTTGTAACAATTGGACAGAACAAGGTGAGCGGACATTGGTGGCTGCAAATTCGAAACAATTCAATAGGATATTGGCCGGACTCGATTTTGACGGCGCTGCGTGACGGTTCTGACGCAATCAGCATCGGCGGAGAGGTCATAAACAATAATGATGGGGGTCATCACACAGAAACTGATATGGGAAGCGGGCATTTTCCAGGTGAAGGCTTTAAAAAAGCAAGTTATGTCAGCAAGATCAAGTACTTCGATGGCAATGTCGATTTCAAAGCTCCGGAGCAGCTTATACCTTATGCCACTAAACCTTCATGCTATGATTTGCACATCGGAGAAGACAAGACCTATTTCTATTTTGGAGGCCCTGGATATTCAGATGTTTGTCAAAGTTGATAAGGGAAATTGTGTGGGATGATGGTTATTTTGTTTTATTGTTCTTTTAAATAAATGGAAAGAAATGAATAGACAGAGAAGGTTAATCCATCCCAACTAAGTTAGCATCTATTAAGTACTCAAATAAGCCTTCACTATGATTTATTAGAAAGATGAAAAGGAACACAAAAATATATAGGTTGGGAATCTAGCCACAAGGACAAACCAAACAAAAGAAAAATACAATAAGCAAAATCTTTCTGAGAAGACAAACAAAAGCAACGGGAAATACATACACCAATACCATTTATACAATTTAAAAACCTTTTACTCTTTTTTTAACAGAATTAGTGATCACATCTTTTTGTAGATCGTTAAGTTCGAACAATTTATTTCAATACCATGAAAACGCTAATATCGTCGTTCTTTTTTTGTTTTTTTGTTTTTCCTAAGCGTGTATAGTTAATGATTTTCTCTCCTCGCTTGAGATCTAAATGATACAAACCTCTTCAGTGTTTTTGGACCTAGCTGTGTACATAATATTATTCAACTGCTTATTGTTATTTTTTTTTTATACTCTCTGTATCTTGATTAAGGGTGCGTTTGAAAATTTAAAACTTAAATATTGTAGCATGTGAAAGCTTTACACTGTAATTATTTTTTGCTTTTTACTATAATATATGAGAACTTTACATTGTAGCAGTAGAACTAATAATATTGTCAAACTAAGCCTAAATGCTTGACAATTTTCAACAAAAGGCAGCATGATTGAAATTTTACCTTGATTGAACTTGCTTTGTGATATTTTCCTTATGATTATTATTCGACTTATATTTAAAGTCGGAAAATGACTTTAATATGAGATGGGACGAACAAAAAGTCCACCTTCTGGTGGAGCCAAATTATTTAAAACAATAATTTAAGAGAATGCTCAAACGTCTAATGCAAAGCGATAAATAACTTTAACCGATCTTTTATTCCTTGAAAATTTCAACAGATTTACCGATCCATCGTTGAGCTTTTTACCGCACTTACTGAGTTGATATGACTTGTTGTTCGTAGATTAAGCAGAAAATTTGAAGAGAATTGAATTGTTTGTGAGATAAGCTATTGTAACAAAAATATTTGACTTGTGATTTAAACAATGTACGGAAAAACTTTTCATAATTTAGTCTGAAAAGTAATTAACTCAAGACTATTACTCACAATCAATTGTCTATTTATCATTAAACTCATGGTTAAGTGAAACTTGGGGCTAAGGTACCAACTTGTTTTTGCCATCTAATTTATTGATCAAATTTTATTTCCCTTTCAAAATTTGAGCAGAAAAAAACTTTATGGGGTATTTTTTTTTCTTTTTTTTTTTTTTTTTGGGATACGGTATATTTGTTTTGGAAGATCTTGCAACGCGTACTAGCTTTTAGCGTATAATAATTACTATATATATATATATATATATATCAGATATATCTCCTTTGTTCTTTCCGTAGTTGGTTTGCAGAAAACGAAATACGGTGGTGAAGAAAATAAGAAGAAACTGAAAAAAAATAGATCATATATCTGGCGTATATGTTTTTATAAATTATGATATTCTTTGATACTTACCAATTCTTATATTTTTATGATTAAATTTTTTTGGGTCGAATTTATGTTATAGTATCTACGTATTGTTCATTTCAGCAATGATGATTATGTTTGAATTAATTGAAAAAATTTCCGCCCCTAAAATTACATTCCCCCCTCTCTTTTCCCCTAAAATTATGTTTCACTTTCCCTAAAATCAATTTCGCCCCTCAACTTATTGATTCAATCAAGCCGTAGCCCTCTCGCTAATCTTTCTCGCTCTGCCCTTGAAAGTGCCATAAGGTATGAAAAGATTAGGGTTCATCTAGTGCATAAGATTATTATAGTGTAGTTTAGAATTTTATAGTTTGAACTATGAGTTCTAAACTCTGTGGTTTAAACAATAGTTTTTTATTGGCGTTGTAAATATTTAAAACGAGAATAAAACATCACATGAAGTTTAAAATAAGAGCTAGTGTTTAGAAAATTATAGTTTAGGAAGGAGAACGAGACTGAGAATGGATTTTGTGTAGAAAATGGTTCAAACCCTGTGAACTTAAGGGGGCTAAAGTTTGCATTTTGGGTGTTTTGACTAATTTAAAACTACCTCAAGATTTGAATGGCCTTAGTTATATTACTTCATTAAACGTCAGTTTAAACCGCCTTCATGGTTTGAACTGGCTAAAACCTACACACCAAATGCTATGTAAGAAGTGGTGAGGAGGAGTAGGAAAAAAAAACGAGAGACTATTAATAAAGAAATCTTGATATTTGTCTCCATATTATATTACTTATGTTTTTAGTTTACTATTTTCCTTGTAGTAATATAACATGAATTGATTTGCAATATTGTAACGGAAACAAAGTGATTGTGGAGCAAATTAAGCCTCGTGAGAGAATAGAATTAGGCAAGTAATATTCGAATACGGGAATTATATATTAGCTCAAACTAATATATGACACAGCAAATTATAAAATTCTTCGTAATGTGTCCATTTTTGGCGGTTCCTAATTCAATTTCCCTTATACACGTATCTTTCTTTCCCAGAAATTACAGACTAATTAGATGTTAGTTACATGGAAATAATGGATTAATAGGGAAATAAAGTTGATTATGGAGCAAGTCACCAACATCAAAATAACTTAGGCAAATAATTTAATCTGGGAATTATTAGTCTAAATATAAGTACGGAAATAATGGATTATATGTTAATTACAAATATATGTACGGAAATAATGGATTATATGTTAATTACAAATATATCTACGGAAATAATGGATTATATGTTAATTACAGAAATAAAGTTGACTGTGGAGAAGTTGATTATGGAGCAAATCAATAACATCAAAATAACCTAGGCAAATAATTTAATCTGGGAATTATTAGTCTAAATATATGCACGGAAATAAGGGATTATATGTTAATTACGAAAATAAAGTTGATTATGGAGCAAATCACTAACATCAAAGTAACTTAGGCAAATAATTAAATCTGGGAATTATTAGTGTAAATATTTGTGTATATACGTACGGAAGCAAATCATATACGTACGGAAACAAATCACTAACATCAAGATAACTTAGGCAAATAATTTAATCAGGGAATTATTAGTCTAAATATATGTGTATTTATGTACGGAAATAATGGATTATATGTTAGCAAATCACTGACATCAAAATAACTTAGGCAAATAATTAAATCTGGGAATTATTAGTGTAAATATTTGTGTATATATGTACGGAAACAAATAACTAACATCAAGATAACTTAGGCAAATAATTTAATCAGGGAATTACTAGTCTAAATATATGGGTATTTATGTACGGAAATAATGGATTATATGTTAGCAAATCACTGACATCAAAATAACTTAGGCAAATAATTTAATCTGGGAATTGTTAGTCTAAATATATGTCTATATATGTACGGAAATAATGGATTATATGTTAGCAAATCACTGACATCAAAATAACTTAGGCAAATAATTTAATCTGGGAATTATTAGTCTAAATATATGTGTAGATATGTACGGAAATAATGGATTATATGTTAATTACGGAAATAAATTTGATTGTGGAGAAGTTGATTATGGAGCAAATCACTAACATCAAAATAAATTAGGCAAATAATTTAATGTGGAATTGTTAGCTTTTACTATATATATGTGTGCGTCCTTTTCATTAATTTTCCGGTTCCAACTTTTCACATTCTTCGCTCGGAATCGTGGGTTGTGAAAATCTCAAAACCGCAATCAGACCTAGCATACTTTTTTTTCTAGCTATTTGTTCTTTGCTAAACTTGGCAAGGAATGAGGAATTGCCAGCACGCAAGGGAACCATCAAAACCATCAAGGTGTAGTAATGCAGCACTCTTTTCTTGACTCATTTTCTTCTTCAATATTTTTGTTTCCATTATTTTTCTCATTTCAAATGTCTTTTTAGTTCAAAATAGTTGCCTGGAATTATTGACAACAAACTAATATATGTGTCGTTTTCAACTTGCAGACAGAAGATGGTTGCTTGATAGATTGTGTTGATATCGACAAAACAACCTGCTTTTGATCATCCTCTACTCAAGAATCTTACAATAGAGGTTTTGTTCGCCATTTTCTTTTAAAATCTTCCAAGTAATATAATTTATATAAAATCCAACTAACCATTTATATTTTTGTTTTTATTTACAGATGCCTCCTAGTGCAGAAGTACAAAGTGCTGTAGGGGAAGCAAATGATAATAACCTAAACATATTTGCTGCTTCGTTTGTTGACTGTTTTAAGGATGAAGAATGCCCTGAAGGTACAATCCCTATTTTGCGTACAAAAAGGCATGACGACAAACGTGAGTCAAGGATGAAAATGTTGTTATCACCGAGCCCGTCAAGGCTTTGATTTACAGATAATATCGTGGAATTTTCAGACTTACAATGCTAAAATAATCAATATTACATAATTTAAACCCAGACAATAACATAAATAATACAATTTTGATATATTATGAGAGTTATTTTTCTTACAATAAAAGGATAATAGCATCATTTTATATATTAATTCTGATTCTAATATTGTTTTACATATTTATTACAAACAAGGTACAATAATATAATAAAGTGCGTAAAAAATTATCACCAAACATATATAATAAAAAACATATAAACTTCAAGTATCTTCAATACCCAAAGGAGTTTCTAGTCGGATGAAAAGTATTATGAATATTCTGATCTTGATCTAAATGACACATTTGCTAGGATAATACCTTTTAATAGTTCTGCAGGTGATTGTTGATGTGCTACATGTATGTTTTTTATCTCTTCCTACTCTCAAGACTTAACCCATAAAATTGATATTGTTGATTTATCAACTTGATGAGCAATTTTCACTAAGTTGTAATGCCATCTCAACACTAATTTATGGCAGAGGACATATAAATATATCAAAGAAACCATCTTAGTTTTGTACTTTTGAACTCATCCTAGTTTGAGAACTATAAGGAATGTTATTGTAACGACCCTAGCTTAGGTGGCCGTTATTTAAACTACTTAAACATATTCTTAAAATATACATATTAAGATTAGTTAAATTTGCGGAACATTTTTTTTTACTTTACTAAATTAGGTAACCTTACTAATTAATTTTATTTATATTATATTATTCTTGCTTTTGTTACAACTAACATACTACTCTAAATATCATACTGACTGAGGTTGCATGGCTATCTTCAGATACACACATACATAAGTTTAAGGTACTAATTATTCATAATTTAAAAGTTATAATTAACAAAAGCTAAATAAGGAACAAATACGTGCGATATCTATTATTTCTCATCTCCATTGCTCGTCTACGCTATGCCATTGTCCATCAATTATTATTGATAAGTTGTTTACCTATAATATGAACATTCTTAGATAACCTTTCGCTCAACAAGGAGGAATTGTCTCAAAAAACAATTGAAAAGACATATAATAAAATATGCATGTGCCGATTATGCTCAGTTATGACAATGTCTTATTAAACTTCTGGGCTGAGTATCCATACTAGTTGCGCATGATTATCGAGAAGTTTGGGTTTGCAAGGTCCCAAAGGACACCATGATCTAATTTTATATTTAAAAATAAGCCTCTCCGTAGGTTGGGAGGTTGGTATGACACTCAAATTTAATTTGTTCTTATAAGTTTCATTGGACTTATTAATGAGTATGTAGTATGACATGACATCGCATATTTTAACATAAAGCATAATCATGCATTTATAATTTTTATAAAACATGTAAGCATTTTATTTGAAACTAGTCATACGGTAGACAAGATTCCTACTTACTTAGATTTCATGCTAGCGTGTTCCAATTTCTACTTAGATTTCATGCTAGCGTGTTCCAATTCCAATTCTCTTTGTTTAATTTAGTCAGCACGGAGTCTTGCTTTAAGCGACACCCGACTGCCAGCATGAATTGTTTTCCAAAATTAGAATAAGCAATAAAAAATACATATCACTCTAACAACGTCAGTTCAAAAAATCATAAATTCAATATCTATATTCTATACTCATTGATTCTAGAGAGTTTTATTGGACCACCAAAAAAATCCCTTTGATGACGTCTAATGATATATATCTAAGTTGAATAATATATCATTCAAAATAATCAAGAGATTAGAAATAACTTGAATTCAAGGCTTTTTTGTTTTCCAGCCAAAAGAGAGAGAAATATTGACTTGGCCTTTAACCTAAAAACAAAGTGGTCCTTCTATCTGATGGTTCGATGTATAAACATCACAGTTTAAAAGGAAAATAAATAAATAATTAAAAAAAGAAGAATGAGTTCCAAAGATATCTAGGTGTGTGTCAGAGCTTGCATTGCATATGCACAATGGCTATGTGCTCGAAGAATGATCAGAAAACAAATTACCTTATAGAAAAATGGCACCAATTTGTTTGCAAATGGAAGGACTTCACTGATGCGTTCAGTGAAAAAAAAGTCCAAATTCAATATTTGTACCTGAAAATTAATAAAAGAACAAGAAGTCGCAACTGAGCTTAAATTAGGATAGCAAGCTGTTAAAAGAAGATGGATTGTATGTTAAACAAGCTATTTGCAAAATCCAAAGCTATTAAAAAAAACTTGAGCTTTAGATTACAGGGCACAGGCAAATGGGGACCTGCACAATAGAATATTAAAACTAACAAACTCTTAGCAAGCTTGGATTACAAGGAAAAAGATGCAAAACTTTAGGGAATGCCCTTTTTTTCCTTAAATCTTTAGGGGAACACCTGATATGTAATAAACGAAGACGTTTGTACTATCATTGTGAAGTTGCACATATATTTGTTAGTTTATGAAGTGACTAGATTATGCCTTTTTATATCATAACAGCACATCTACACAACTGATATTAATTAGTTTAGCACTTTTTGATCATAACTAAGATCTGATTAATGTTGCGGTCCAAAGGTGTAGCAAGAAAAATCCATCAATATGGAATAATAACATGGACAAACTTAAAGAGAGCTCAGTACTTAAACTAAAGAGGTTAAAAACTAACCAGGAGATGAGAAAAGGTTTGTCCAAGCTATTCTAAACATTGATAATCAAATTGTCATTAGTCACTGATTCTATACAAGGGCCTGAAAATTGCCCATCTAACGCCAAACAGAATCACTCTTCTCACCGAACTCCAGCAGCCAAAAAACTTCAATATTTTTTGGAAAAAGAAGCAAAATTTTGGACAAATCTTGCAGCTAGTAATGATGTTGGGAATTAAGAAACTAATTCCCCAAGCAACTAGATTAATGGAGCAAGAATAAATAGTGAAAGAAAACAGACAATATTTAGCGTGGTTCACCCAATTTAGGCTACATTCATGGGTTGCTGCAGATCTTTTACCAAGGGAGAAAGTATACAGGTGTTTATAACACTCAAAACCTCACAAAGAAACTCACAAACACATAACCCAATTACACCCAAGAAAATTGCTCTCAAATTTCTCTCAAGCTTTCTATGTAAAGCTTATTGTTTTCTCTCAAAAATGGGATGATAGGAATGAATAAAAATGGCTGATATTTATAGCCAAAAGCCCCCTCCTTTTACCTAATTTCACTCAAAAGAGTCAAATAAATTGGGCTAGTTAAGTACCACCATTTTTGACCATTTTGTTCAAAGGTTGTAGGTAGCCAAAATTTGAGACTTGCCTCCTTTCTTGATAATCCAGAATGGTAGGCTACCTACCATTCAACAATCTCCCACTTGAAGATTGATTTCAATCTATCTTCACACCTTGATCATTTGTAGCAGCACTTCCTCTTTTTCTTACGCTTGTAGACCGACTAAAGCTGAACACAGCTTCAGCTTTTCAATGGTTACCGTCTTTGTCAACATATCAGCAGGATTTTGAGTTCCACTAATCTTTTCAAGTTTCAAAATCCCATGTTCCAGGAGTGAATGAATGAAATGGTACTGCACCTTTACGTGCTTCGTTCTGGAATGGAAAGACGGATTTTTTGCCAAGTGTATTGCACTTTGACTGTCGCTGTATAAGACATTGTCTTCTTGTTTCTTGCCAAATTCTTCTAAGAAACCTTGAAGCCAAACTATTTCTTTGCTGGCCTCTATGATAGCAACATATTCTACTTAATGATTTTTTGTAGCTGAGAAACCCAACTCACTGTTGTGCCTCCTAGAGTACTGACATACCCTATAGTGCTCTTTCTATTATCTACATTTCTGGCCAAATCTGCATCCACATAGCCTGTCAGTGTCATGTCTCCACTTTTGAAACAAAGTGCATTACCTGTGGTACCCCGTATATATCTAAGGATCCATTTTAAAGCTTCCCAGTGTACTTTACCCGGATTATTCATGTTCCTGCTAACAGCTCCCACTGCATGTGCAATGTCTGGCTTGGTACAAACCATAGCATACATTAGACTTCCTTTCAATAGCTAACGCATATGGAACCATTTCCATATGTGTACGGTCTTCCTCTGTCTTTGGTGATTGTTCCTTGGAGAGTTTGAAATGTGCACCTAATGGAGTGCTTACTGGTTTAGCATTCTGTAAGTTGAACTTGGAGAGTGCTTTGTTGATGTACTTGACCTGTGACAACATCAAAATCCCTAACTTTCTATCTCTGTTAATCCTCATTCCAAGAATCTGCTTTGCAGCACCCAGATCTTTCATCAAAAAATGTTTCGACAATTCTAGCTTCAAATTATTGATTTGTTGCATTTTAGATCTTGCAACCAACATATAATCTACATAGAGCGGTAGAATAATAAAGTTGTTGTCAAACTTCTTGATGTAGCAGCAATGATCAGCTTGACACCTTATGAAACCACTATTGCTCATGAAGTTATCAAACTTCTTGCACCACTATCTTGGAGCTTGTTTTAAGCCATACAAGCTTTTTTCAACTTGCAAACCAGGTTTTCCTTGCCTGCTTCTATGAAGCCTTTAGGTTACTTCATATAAATTTCTTCCTCAAAATTACTATGAAGGAAAGCTGTCTTTACATCTAATTACTCAAGATGTAAGTTTTCTACAGCTACAATTTTCAACACTAGTCTAATAGTGGTCAACTTCACAACTAGAGAGAAAATTTTTGTGTAGTCAATGCCTTCTTTTTGCCAAAAAACTTTTACCACCAGTCTTGTCTTGTATCATTTGCTTTCATTATGCTCTTCTTTGATCCTAAACACCCACTTGTTATTGAGAGCTTTCTTGTCTTTCGGTAGTTCAGCTAGTTCCCACATTTGATTTGACATGAGTGAGTCTATCTCATCTTTCACGGTAGACTCCCACTTGACTGAATCTTCCACTTGCATTGCTTCACCCTAACTCTCTAGTTCTCCATTGTCAGTCAACAGTAAATAGTACAAAGAAGGCCAATAGCATTGTACTGGTTTATAAATTCTGCCTGAATTTGTCACCACTGGATTATGTGGTTTTCATTGAGAAACTTCAGGCTTAGGACTATGTTGATCTTCTAGTTGAACATCTATCTTAGATACATCTTTCAGCTCAACAAATTCTTTCTTTTCAGCATTATCATTGGGGCTACTAGATTTTGCACTTATCCTGTCTTTGTACATTACTTTCTCATTAAAAATGACATCTCTGCTCCTGATGACTTTTCAATTTTTGTAGTCCCAAAATAGGTATCCAAATTCATCACCGCCATAACCAACAAAGGCACATTTTTTGGACTTTGCATCAAGTTTGCTTCTTTCAATAGAATCTATGTGAACATAAAAGATACAACCAAACACTTTCAAGTGTGAAAGATTTACCTCTTTTCCACCCCAAACTTCCTCTAGTAACCTTCCATCTAATGGAACTGAGGGCCCATGATTTATCAAGTAGGTTGTAGTGTTGACGGCTTCTGCCCACAGCATCATGGGTAAGCCTACATGTAGCCTCGTGCTTGTGGCACGTTTATTTAAAGTTCTATTCATGCATTCAGCAACACCATTTTGTTGCGATGTCCTAGGGATAGTCTTTTTCATTTTGATCTCGTTCGTAGTACAAAATTCTTTGAATCTTCGATCTCTGTATTCTCCTCCATTATCGAAGTTTAGACACTTTACGTTTAAGCCAGTTTCATGTTCCACCATGGCTTTCCATTTTCTAAATGTGTCAAAGACTTTTGACTTTCTTTTCAAGAAATAAACCCACACCTTCCTTGTAGAGTCATCGATGAAGGTGACATTGTATAACGAGCCTCCAAGAGATAGAAACGGATAGGGTCCCTATAAATCTGTTTGGATCAGCTCTAACTTTTCTGCCTTAGGTGTCTTGCCAACTTTTGAGAAACTGACCTTCTTTTGTTTTCCAAAGATACAGTTCTCGCATATACCGATGTTTATAGATTTTAGATCTGTTAGCTTTCCATTTGACAGAAGTGTCTTCATCCCTTTCTCGCTCTTGTGTCCAAGCCTTTGGTGCCATAGAATTGACTTATTTCTAGCATCTATAACTGCAGTGGCATTGTCAAAGTTTGAGGTTACGTAGAAAGTACCATCCTTTTTCCCACGAGCTACGACAAGAGCTCCTTTGGTAATCTTCCATTCACAACCTGAAAAGGTTGTACAGTAACCATCTCCATCAAGCTGTCCTACAGAGATCAAATTTCTTTTTAGACTAAGAATATGTGTCATGTTGTTTAGCTTCCACGCAGTTCTGTTTGACAGCTTCATTTTGATGTCTCCTTTTCCCACAATATCCAAGGTCTCGTCATCAACCATATGAACCTTCCCGAAATCACCAGTGACATAATTCTTTATGATTTCTCAGCATGGGGTAGAGTGAAAAGATGCCCCTGAATTCAAAATCTAGGATTCAATTGGACCGTTAGCACTCAAAATTAGTGTCACAACCAGCCTTATTACGAGCTGTGCTTTAACACTTTTCTTACTTACATATTTATGAAAACCATGGAAATATATATATATTTTTGCAAAAGTAGATCACATAGACATACTCAAACTTCTTTTTGTATTTATATGTATATACATAAACAAACTTTCTTTTATAACATCATATATTTAACATATCCAAAAGAGGTTTTATCTTACTAAACCATACCATTTCTTTATATACAACAAGCTCCAAGATAACTTAATATACATAGCAAACGGAAACAAAACCGTGGCAGTATCCACACCCTGATATGTACATTGCTCATATTCGACGACCAACTCATCAGTACGATCATTCTGACCTCTTAGTGGAAATTCCTACAGCATAAAATAACTAGGCGAGCTTATGTTCATTAAGTCCAAACATAGCTCACGTCTATCATATACTAATATGCATGATCCATTTATGCTTTCTTATGAACATTCCTTATTTTTATCCTATCTTATCTTTTACTATGGCCCAAGTCTAGTACCATATGCGTACATAGTTCTTCGCAACACCGATACCATATCTTAACTTTAAACTCTCCTTTTTGCGCCAGGAGTTGGTACGGCACTTATCTTTCCTCCTGGTGATTCATTACCAGTCCGGTTATTTTGATTATCATACCATGCATGACAATATACTTACACACCAAATGCAAAATACATACACTTTTTAATTGCATAACATACACAAGTGTATTCTCACAAATATAGTATACCCTTAAACCTATTATTTCATACTATAGATTGGTTTAGAACTTGCTTGTTTTTGCTGGTATAAGGCCATCTTCGGGTTCCCTCGTTATTCGTTTAATGACCTATTTGGCCAATCATATCGTTATTAGCCAAATCATCACTATTGAGCTCTACAACGATAAAGTATACTTATCAATTACTAATTTGGGTTACCATTCTGATTACCTAAAGTTTGACCATCCTTTTGTTTCCTTCTATCTTATTGCTTCTATCAAAAAGGAGAAAAGTTGTTATTAAGGTCGTTTTTCTTTGTCTAGAACGCTTCGAGGTCTGTTTTGGTCTTTTTTTAGAAAATGACTTTTTTGCGCTTGATAGGCCACTTTGAATTCCTAGGCCCGTTTTGGCTAATTCAACATGAAATGTCAATTATTAGAGTAGAAACAAATGTTCAAGGCATCGGGTCGCTTATTTGAAATAGAAACCCAAGTTTATCAAAATTTTACAATTTTATCCCTTATTTGAGAATTTTGACAATTTTGCCCCCGAGACCAAAAATAATCTTTTAAACCATTAGTCTCTATTTTTCAAGAGGATTAAATTTTCTCAAAGTACCCTACCTGTTAACACCCCAAAAATGTTTCTTCTTAAACGGCAGACGTTTGTAGTAGAAAAGTTGTCGTATCCACAAGGAGGTGAAAAATTCATAACTCAAGTGATTGTTAAAATAATCGTTCAAAGAGGCAAGCGGTTTTTGAAAACAAAGTTTAAAATGAAATAAACATTTTTGTTTTTTTTTTAAATTTCCAAAATTTAAAACATAAAATTGAAGCGATGAAGCTTAGAAAATCTCTTGTATGTTTCACAACTAGTATGGAATTTTAATTCTAAGTAATTAACTATCTAAGGCATTTGATTCATTATATCTTTTCTCGTTAATTGCAGGCACTTTTACTATTTTTATAAGTCAACCGAGAGTGACAATATAGCAAGCTATAACGTAGTAAGGGTCTTCCTAAAATATTAGCAAAATAATCATCTCTCACTAATGATTAGGTACACTAATTATGAAAATTATACCCGCTGTCACTCAATTATGATTAATATAATTTTAAGATAGAAAAGATAACAATAAATCAAAATTAATATATTTTAATGGAATAAATTATTGCATTAATTCCAACAGTACCTCATTTTGTTAAATGGTTTAAGAATACACTATACTATCCTCTGTCTATAATAAATGAAGAATTACTAAGCATTTATTATGTCAGTCTATGTCTATAATGCAGCAAAAACTTAACTTAATAAATGAGCATGACTTCAATATTATTCATATTTATTATGCAACATAATTAAATTACATAAAGAAAGCATGACTGAATTTATGCAAGAAACATTAACAATAATTATTAAAAATATAATTTATTCGATAAAAATATAAGCATAACAAAGCAAATATAGAGTCAAAATCTATACTAAAATACTATGCATACAAGATTATCCTCTGCCTCACCAAACTCTCTACACTAATTTAGATATTATTTTATTATTTTTATCTAAGGGATATTGCTGAGTCTAACTCAGCAGTTGAAGAAAACAAAGGGAGAGAAGGGAGAAGAAAAGGAGAAGGCCCGAAGGCCTTTGAGGGGTGATCTACCGAGGCGAGGAGCCTCGATATTCATAGGCTAAAACAAATACTATTCATGATTATTATAACATATTTTTTTACTGTTTCATTTTGATAAAAACGAATCAAAAGATTCATTTATATCCAATTTTTCTATGCGTATGGGCCTTTATGACTGTGCGAATATGAGTTTGCGATTCCCTATAGTGCAGCGATGGGGCGTACTAAAACAGGCGCAATCTCAAGCGTTGAAACGGCAATCCAAAGGCTAAAATTCGCTGAAGAAAGAGGGTCTAGGTGGGACCAGTGGAACCGTGAACTATAGTCGTTAAATTAGTTGGAGTATGTAGATCAAATGGCTGGGAGAACGAGAATAGTAGACATGACCGGACGCGAGCAAACACAGCCCAAGATTCCCCTGACTTACCCTGCAGCTTTATCGGCACGTGAATCACACGCGCCAATAAAATTTTGAGACGTGGACCGCACTACTGTCGCAGTGCTGACATGCGGCTGATGCTGTGACACCTAGAATGCGAATGGACGGACAAGATCGATTTGGTGGCACATCGAATGATCTAAAGCTCACCACATGTCCTCTTCTAGATAATCTCAATTTTTAAGCTTGTTTTTGATGCATTTGATGTATGATTTTGCCTGTTTTGGTGTTGTTTTGCTCCTTTTTCCTCTAAATTTCACATCTAAAATAAAATAAACGAACCAAAATTATTTTACAAACAATTTAAGACTCAAAATAAAATCACACAATAATATTTTTACAGTTTTGATTATTTACAAACTAGACACATATCTAACATACTAAACAACTCTAAAAATTACCAAAAATATTATTAAACATAAAAACAAACTAAAAATACAGTTTTAAACACATTTATACACTAAGACACAAAAATACTTATTAACAAAAATGCTATTAATTAGATAATTTAATGAGAAATAAAAGTACAAATAAATGATTTAGATCTTAGAAAATATGCACTTTTATAGTCTCATCATTACACAAATTCCTTTCGTGAAAAGACAGTTTTCCACCTTAAATTTTTTTTTTTCCAACTTTAACAAATTTTGTAAAATTCACAACTTACAAACGAAGGCAATTTTTGACGAACCTTTTGTGATTCCTAACAGTTTCATCGAGATCTATAACTGTCGTGTTTTAACTTTTTTAAACCTTTTTTCAAATCTGTCGAGTAAATTTTTTTTGCAATTTAGTCTTAGGGTCATTTTTACAAAAATTTGCTTTAAAGCATCATTCCAATTGCTGTTCAAATAGATTCTACACCTTCAAACAATTTTTTTTCATGCCAAACCATAAACCTTTTAAAACCTACTTCAAAGTTTACAAAATTATCGTATCTCAACACAAAATAGAAATTTTCACATTTAAACCCCAATTTCAACAACAACCTTGTCATAAACCATATAATTAAGAAATCAAACCACAAACTTACTTGAATAATCACATGCCTTTTGAAACAATCGAAACCAAAACAAAAACCAAATAAACTTTAGATAGAGAAAATTAAACCTTACCAAAAAAAAAAGTTGAAAATCCTAAACTTCCAAGTTCCATTTTGCAACTTTCCCTAAGCGAGATTCATAGGAGAGAATTCTTGTCAAATATCCCCCTCCTTAAACCATGAAAACCCTAGAAAACTTAAGAAAAAGTTTGGATTTTTACCTTAAAGATTGATGAAACCTCTTGAACCTTAACTTTTAGAGCTTTGTTGGGGCAATTTTGCAAAGATTTGGGGTTGACGAATTTTTGAAAGAAAGCAGCTATGGCTACCATGGAGGTGAAACGGAAAGCTAAAAAAAAAATTTGGTGATTTCTTGTTTTAATTAAGACTTGTCCATTTATTTATCTTTCCTTTAAGTAGTAAGTCATCATCTTAGGCCATAATTAAGGTATAAGTTGGCCTAATGTGATTGGGCCACATTTCATGATATGGTGCCCAATCAAAGCCCATTGGGTGTGTACTTGGTGGGCCCCTAAAATTTTACACAGTATAATTTTTTACCACACAGTATTTTTCTTATACTGTTAAAGTGAAACTATTGAAAAACATATTCTTGTATTGCATAAAATATCCTACCTATTCGTTAGTTAACTTTTGAAACCCAAACACAACACTTCCTGTATCTATGTTTTTACCTTAGCAGTATACTTACACTGCGTTGTACCCTTTTTACATTGTTTTAGGGTTTTGGCATGTTTTTATATTTTATTTCTACCTTAATCACCCATTAATTTATACCATAATATTATAATTAATTTTGATATAAAATTATTTTATGGGTATTATTTACGAATTTCCAAACATTTAAGCTCACGAAATTTATATTTGAACATATCCAACATCGCATCAAGTCTATATAAAAAATTTCATGTCAACGGTAATAATTATATATTATCATAATTTTTTTTTTACAAAAATCGATTTACAAGGGTAAATTCATTAATTAAATCCAATTAAATTTTGAATTTTGTTAATGAATTTCCCTTGGTCATTACAATCAGATCTTCACCACCATCTTCAGTAACATTGGCTAAATCCTTTGCACCATTATTCTTCTTTGGTGCTCGATAGTCCTTTTTAAGTTGATCCTTCTTGCCACAATTCCAGCAGCTAACTTCTATTTTTCCAGATCTAGATTTGCCCCTTCTAGACTTGGATATGCTCTAATTAGAGTTTCTTTCAAAAGTTCTCCGTCTTGATTCCATCTGCAAAGAACACCTGATTCTCTTCGATAGATTTCTTCACTTAAGGCTAAGTCATGAATGTTACTGAATTGTAATTTCGTGTTCCCGAAAGAGTCACTAACTGTCGTCACCATAGCATTCCAGCTTTCCGATAATGAGGACAAGAGAATCAATGCTTGAATTTCGTCGTCGAATTCAAGTTCGACAGAACTCAATTGGTTTATGATGGAATTAGGTTCATTCATATGATCAGCAATAGACGTACCTTTCGACATTCGCAAGTTGAACAACTTCTTCATCAAGTGAATTTTATTTGTCGCTGATGGCTTCTCATACATATTTGAGTGTGTCGCCATAAGACCTGCTGTGGTCTTCTCCTTTGCTATGTTGAAAGCAACATTGCGGGATAACGTTAGTCAAATTACACCTAGTGCTTATCTGTCGAGGAGAGCCCACTCATCATCCTTCATATCTTGTGGTTTCTTGCTTGAGAGAGGCTGGTACAACTTTTTTAGATACAGATAATCTTCAATCTATATTTTCCAGAATCCAAAGTCTACACCATCAAATTTATTAATTTTAATCTTCCCTTAATCTATGGCCATTGCTCCTACTAAGATCTAGTTCCTTTGGATCATTCGAGTATTCCTACAAGACATTGTCAATTAGAACAATGTTGGCGATAAGTCGATACAACCGAAAAATTTTACAATTCATGGGTTTTACTATTCACATAAACAGTAACTTCGCATAAAACTGAAAAAATAAACTTTTTCACCACTACCAAAGCTCTGATGCCAGTTGTTGGGAATTAAGAGACAAATTCCCCAAGCAACTAGATTAATGGAGCAAAAATAAAGTGAAAGAGAACACACAATATTTAGCATGGTTCACCCAATTAGACTATATCAACGGGCTGCTGTAGATCTTTTACTAGCCCTCTGTTTGGTACGATTGAACAGTGGAATGATAAAAAATACTTGAGAGATTTTAAGATGGAAATTGATAAGTTGAGATGTTTGGTAGGAGGGAAGATTGGATGAAAAGAAAAATAGGAAGGAAAAACTACTAGGTGGGTCCTCTCTTTTTTTTCCTTCCAAAAGTGGACGGATTATTAGATAGAAAAAGTTACAGTTATTTAAATGGGGTAAAATTACTTAATTATCCATTAAAACTACACCAAAAACAAATAGAATTATACAAGAACAGTTATTGAATCTGAAGAAGAGTAAAAGATGAATACGAACTATCAAGACATGTAAATTTACATTAGATTTTAATATATATAATGCTAATATATATAAGAAAATTATTAGGAAAAAATATATATATAAGAAATATGTATGTCCATAAAAAAAACAATTAAAAATATTGTTTTATTACATATAAAAAAGAGCAAAGAAAACTATTTGTTATATTGCATCTAATTAAATTAGTTATTCTCTATTTTGATGTCACATAACATGTTAATTACGGAAAAAAAAAATTAAATTTTAATAACTATTCAAATGTGTTCATGTTTTGGTTAATGGAAGCCTTTTTCAAGTTTCAACTAAAGAAAAAAAATTTAACGTTTTGGATAAAATTATTTGGGCAAAAAAGTAATTGAAATGATTATAATTTTTCCATCCTTTAGGTTTTACTTCTAATACCAAACAAGTGAAGGTAAATTCATTTTCTTTCTTCCATATCGTACCAAACAACTAAATAGAAAACTAAAATCTTTTCTTTCCTTTCAATTTTCTATCCTTTATAATTTTATTTTCCCTCTTACCAAACAGAGGCTAAGGGAGAAAATATACAAGTGTTTACAACACTCAAAACCTCACAAAAAAAAAACTCACAAACCCATAACCTAATTACACCTAAGAAAATTGCTCTCAATTTTCTCTCAAGCTTTCTATGTAAAGCTTGTTGTTTTCTCTCAAAAGTGGGATGATAGGAATGAATGAAAATGACTGGCATTTATAGCTATAAGCTCCCTCTTCCTTTTACCTAATTTCATTCAAAAGAGTCAAATAAATTAGGCTAGTTAGGTACCACTATTTTTGACCATTTTGTTTAAAGGTTGGGTTGGACCGGGCCAGGCTAGACTAGGCCTGGGCCTAGGCCAGGCTAGGCCAAGCTGGCCCGTCTAAGCCCATAATGGGCTGGCCTATCCTAACCCATACAGGCCCACAATGGGCCAGCCCACCGAAGGCTCATTGTAACCCAATTATATATATATATATATATGTATGTATTTAGATATATTTTTTCATGTTCATGCATAGGTGAACATGACTAAGTATGACTTCTTCTAGTAAAAGGCCTCACACATCACATCATAGCAATTTTTTTTTTTTTTTGCTTGTAGGCATGCTTTGCTTCTTCTAAGAAGCAAAACTGAGATAAAGCCTCACATATCACGTTACAATAAGCCTAGCAAGCTCTCTTTTTTTTTCTTTTCTTTTCTTTTTATTTATTTTTTATTTTTTTCTTCTAGGCATACTTTGCTTTTGAAAAACAAAAGCAAGGTTTTGTCCCACTGGGTTTTCCTTGGAAAAGTTTTTAATGAGGTAATCGTAAATAAAACATCCATTTTTTATATTTCCCTTGATTATTCAAACTTTTATATTTGTTAACTTGTTTAAAAATTCAAAAATTAAAAACAAAAATAAAAATTAAAAATTGCATGCTTAGATGGGCTGGCCAATCTAAACCCATGATGAGCTGGCCCATTCAAGGCCTACGGCACAGCCTGACACGGCCTACGGTACGGCTTGGCATGGCCAATGCAAAATTGGCCCGCAGGCCGGGCTGGGCCAAGGTAATTCTAATATGGGTCGGCCTGGCCCACAAAATTTGTGAGCTGGGCCAGCGTGGGCCTAAGGAGAACGGGCTGCGCCAGCCTGATGCAAGCTGGCCCACAAAATTTGTGAGCTGGGCCAGCGTGGGCCTAAGGAGAACGGGCTGCGCCAGCCTGTTCTTGCATCACTAGAAGAATGCACACATATATAGTAAAAATCGTAAACATTTATCATATGTATTGGGCCGTTTCTTTTACAAATACATATATATATATTTCAACTAATAATTCCCAGATTAAGTTATTTGCCTAATTTATTTTGATGTTAGTGCTTTGCTCCATAATCAACTTTATTTCAATAATTAGTATGTAATCCATTATTTCCATAATTTCTATTACTTCTGGATGAGGAATGTGATTATTCCATAATCAAAGTTTCCTCCTTTTACAAATTTGCCGCTCAACAAGAAGCAAAAAGCTATAAAAAAAAGTATACTAGTTCTGATTGTGGTTTTGTGATGTTCACAATCCATGATTCTGGACGAGGAACGTGAAAAGTTAAAGTTGGAAAATCAATGAAAAATGCACACATATATGGTGAATGTGAAAAGTTGGAGTTGGAAAATCAATGAAGAATGCACACATATATAGTAAAAATCGTAAACATTTATCATATGTGTTGGGCCGTTTTTTTTACAAATATATATATATATATACTAATAATTCCCAGATTAATTTGCCTAATTTATTTTGATGTTAGTGCTTTGCTCCATAATCAACTTTATTTCAGTAATTAACATACAATCACGAGGAATGTGATTATTCCATAATCAAAGTTTCCTTCTTTTACAAATTTGCCGCTCAACAAGAAGCAAAAACCTATAAAATAAAATAAAATAAAAGTATACTAGTTCTGATTGTGGTTTTGTGATGTTCACAATCCATGATTCTGAACAGGAATGTGAAAAGTTGGAGTTGGAAAATCAATGAAAAATGCACACATATACAGTGAATGTGAAAGTTGGAGTTGGAAAATCAATGAAAAATGCCCATATATATAGTAAAAATATGTATTGTGCCGTTTCTTTTACAAATATATATATTTCAACTAATAATTCCCAGATTAAGTTATTTGTCTAATTTATTTTGACGCTAGTGTTTTGCTCCATAATCAACTTTATTTCAATAATTAACATGTAATTCATTATTTTTATAATTTCTATTACTTCTAAAAAAGAAAGATCATGTATAAGGGAAATTGAACAAGGAACCGCCAAAAAAGACATGGGGTGGTTTCTTTTATATATGTACATATATTTAAACAAATAATTCCCAGACTAAGTTATTTGTCTAATTTATTTTGATGTTAAGCTTTGCTCCATAATCAACTTTATTTCAGTAATTAGCATCTAATCCATTATTTCCATAATTTCTATTACATCTGGAAAAGAAAGATCGTGTATTAGGGAAATTGAATAAGGAACAGCCAAAAATAGAAATGGGAGTGGTTTCTTTTATATATATATGTACATATATTTGAACTAATAATTCCCAGATTAAGTTATTTGCCTAATTTATTTTTATGTTGGGCGTTGCTCCATAATCAACTTTATTTCAGTAATTAGCATATAATCTATTATTTACAAAATTTCTATTACCTCGTGAAAAGAAAGATCTGTACAAGGGAAATTGAACAAGGAACAGCCAAAAATAGACATGGGTTGGTTTCTTTTATATATGGACATATGTTTTAACTAATAATTTCCAGATTAAAAAATTTGCCTAATTTTTTTTATGTTAGGATTTGTAGTGATGCAAGAACGGGCCGGCCTGGCCTGTTCTCCTTAAGCCCACGCGGGTAACGGGCCGGGCCGGGCCGGGCCATATTAGAATTACCTTGGCCTGGCCTGGCCTGGCCCGGCCCGGCCTATGGGCCAATTTTACGTGGGCCGTGCCGTGGGCCTTGAATGGGCCGGCCTATCTTGGCCCATCATGTGTTTGATGGGCCAGCCCATCTAAGCATGCAATTTTTAATTTTTTAATTTTTGTTTTTTATTTTTGAATTTTTAAACAAGTTAACAAATATAAAAGTTTGAATAGTCAAGAGAAATATAAAAAGGGATATTTTATTTACGATTGTCTCATTAAAAACCTTTCCAAGGAAAACCCAATAGAACAAAACCTTGCTTTTGTTTTTCAAAAGTAAAGTATGCCTAGAAGAAAAAAATAAAAATAAAAAGAAAAGAAAAGAAAAGATAAAGAGCTTGCTAGGCCTATTGTAACGTGATATGTGAGGCCTTGTCTCAGCTTTGCTTCTTAAAAAAGCAAAGCATGCCTACAAGCAAAAAAAAAAAAAAAACCTTGCTATGATGTGATGTGTGAGGCCTTTTAATGGAGAATGCCATACTCAGTCATGTTCACCCGTGAACGAATGTGAAAAAATATATATAAATATATATATATATATATATATATATATATATATAATTGGGTCACAATAGGCTTTAGGTGGGCTGGCCTATTGTGGGCTTGTATGGGCCTTACATAGGCCGGCCTCTACTCAAGAATCTTACAATTCAGGTTTTGCTCGCCATTTTCTTTTGAAATCTTCCAATGAATATAATTTATATTTTTTTAGGGTAGTATAATTTACATATAATCTAACTATCCATTTATATTTTTGTTGTTATTTACAGATGAAGCCTAGTGCAAAGTACTAAGTTCAGTAGGGGAAGCACATGATAATAACCAAAACAAGCCTACTGATTTGTATTTAGGCTGGCTTAAGAATGGAGAATGCCCTAAAGGAACAATCCCCATTTTGCGTGCTAAAACACATGACAACAAACGTAAAAATGGCCATACTTTGAATCACTATATTAGTGCAACATTAGGCCTTAATCACAGCACGGATCAATATATTCCTCCACATAATCGCGAGGCATGTATTGTCTATTTATAAGTCGTTTGGTAACGTAGTTTAAACCATAAAATTGTGGTTTAAATCAAATTTGTTAGAGTGTCTTCTTTTACAAAATTTGACTTTCAAACCAGTATATTGGTTCAAACACTTATTTGCATATTAATTAAATACCGGCAAACAGTATTTCTCTTGAAATTAGTTTCCTTATTTTCTCTCAATTTGTTGACTAATTAATTACCATTTCATCTATTTTTTTTTTTTGGCTAAATTAGTATGTCTACGTTGGATTTGGTGGTACTGGACCTTACTATGAAGCCGAAGCACATATCAATATATGGAACCCCTTAACATTCAGTCAAGAGTGCAGTTTTGCTCAATTTTGGATTGTAGGTGCAAATACTGATGATTTAAACAACCTTGAAGCTCGGTGGACTGTAAAAACTTTTGTATATACATGCATATTTCTAATAATTTTAGCATATAAATCATTATGGGTTAGAATAACTAAACTGTGACATTGTGTGCTCATTTAGGTTTGTTCTGGTGATAGAAAAACCCACTTCTTCATATACTGGACAGTAAGTTCTAATTTCAAAATTTTGTTCAATATCTATAAATTTTCGGTTCATTATATAATTACTTTTAATCGATTTTATAATAAGACGACACAATAATTTTTATGTGTTTTGTTGTTTGAAATTAGGCTGATGGCTACAAAAGAAAAGGTTGCTGTAACCTTGATTGTCCTGGTTTTGTACAAGTTAGCCCAAATCTTGTCGCCGGTTATTACCTCCAGGATGTTTTAGTCTCCAATTACCGTCAATATGAAGTAACAGTCGCTAATGAGGGTAATAAAATACACATTATATGGGCCTCATTTTAAGGCGTTTTCAGTGCATGTTTTGGACATGTACCATACACCCTTTTTTTTTTTTCTCTATTGTTCACAAGAAGCAGAATACCCGGACCACCAAAAAAGAAATGGGTCCCAAAATCGACTGCTTTGGGTTTGAGTTTAACATCATAGCATCTAGGCTTACTTGCGAAAGACACAAGATTCTCGGGCTCTTTTAAGTTCATTTCGTTGTCAAAGTATCCAAGATTGCGGATATAAGCAGCTTTTTGATAACCTTTGTCAGGGAAATGGCTGCTCCCCATTTGAGTCGATGTGTCCTTACCATGAATTTTAGTGTTCACTATCTCTCCACCCCAATGTACCACCTCGGCACTAGCACCCAAGTTTGTGAAAATATTGGAAGGCCAAAATCCTATAAACTCATCCTGAAATTTCTGCCACCAATTTCCATGACTTGGTGCCTGAAATTGAAAATCTGCATCAAATTACTTTTCATTATATACAAACATAAATATCTCATCTATGATCCATTTAATTTTTCTCCAATCTGATCATCTATTACTTATAAATTCTCAAATAATATATTAGGCATGCGGAAAATAAGATAGATGATCAGATTAGAGAAAAATTAAACGGATGATAGACTAGATATTTATGTTTGTATATAATGAATAGTAATTTGATGCATATTTTCAATTTCAGGAACCAAGTCATGGAAATTGGTGGTTGAAATTTTAGGATGAGTTTATAGGATTTTGGCCTTCCAATATTTTCACAAACTTGGGTGCTGGTGCCGAGGTGGTACATTGGGGTGGAGAGATAGTGAACACTAGAATTCACAGTAAGCACACATCGACTCAAATGGGGAGCGGCCATTTCCCTGACAAAGGTTATCAAAAAGCTGCTTATATCCGCAATCTTGGATAGTTTGACAACGAAATGAACTTAAAAGAGCCCGATAATCTTGTCTTTCGTAACTAAGCCTGGATGCTATGATGTTAAACTCAAACCCAAAGTAGAGATGCAACAATGGGCCGGGGCCCGTGGGCTAGTCCGAGCTAGTCCTGCTACAGTGATTGGGCAGTTTGGCACTGTTCAAGGCCCGGCACGGCCCATAAATATTGGTGGGCTAGACTGGGCCAATATATGTCAGCCCATGAAAAATCATTGGCCGGGTTGGGCTGGGCCAGGCTAGGCCGGGCTTAGGCCAGGCCGGGTTGGGCCGAGCCTAGGCCAAGCCGGGCTAGGCTGGGCTGGGCCTAGGCCAGGCTGGGCTAGGCTAGGCTAGGCCTAAGCCGGGCCAGGCCAGGCCAGCCCGTCTAGGCCCATAATGGGCATGCCCATCCCGGCCCACAATGGGCCAGCCCAACAGCCCAGGCTAGGCCAGCCCATCTAGGCCCACAATGGACTGGCCCATGTAAGGCCCATACAGGCCCATAATAGGCCAGCCCACCGAAGGCCCATTGTAGCCCAATTTCATATAAATATATATATTTAGATATATTTTTTCTTGTTCACTCACGGGTGAACATGACTAAGTATGGCCTTCTTTAGTAAGTCATGTAAGGCCCATTGTAAGTGATGTATTATCACATCAAAAGACTATACATTTAATATATATATATATATATATATTATTTAATACATATAAGAATTAAATATTATATAATATATATACATGTCATATTCACCTGTGAGTGAATATGGCATAAGATTTTCCCAATGCATATCACATCACAATAGGCCTGGCAAGTTCTTTTTCTTTTCTTTTCATTTCTTTTTATTTTTTTATTTTTTTTCTTTGTAGGCATGCTTTGCTTTTAAGAAGTAAAATTGAGAATCAAATACTGAATTTGCAGGTCATATATTATCACATCAAAATACTATACATTTAAAATATATATTATTTGATACATGTAAGAATTAAATATTATATAATATATATGCATGTCATATTCACCCGTGAGTGAACATGACAGTAGATTCCCCCATGCATATCACATTGCAATAGGCCTGACAAGCTTTTTTTCTTTTCTTTGTATTTTTTATTTTTTTTCTTGTAGGCATTGTTAGTATGTGTAGAGCTTAATTATTACCCTGACGCAGATTGCCTCTACGCAAAGGTTGTACATGGATCGACCTTTGCGGTAAGGTCAATGTGGGGGTTGGACGAGGGTGGTAAACACCCTTCCCAAGGGTTGTAGGGGGCGGAGCACCCTGAGCGAAAATTTTATATGCAAGTTTTTTTTACATGAGGGTAGTTTGGGTTTTTTACATAAGGTATAGTTTGCTTTTGAGAAGCAAAGCTGAGAATCAGATACTAAGTCAATAGTTCATGTATTATTACATCAAAATACTATACATTTAATATATATATATATTATTTAACACATATAAGAATTAAATTTTATATAATTTATACATGTTATATTCACCCGTGAGTGAACATGGCATTAGATTCTCCTATGCAATTATAAAGGGGGAGGCCTAACATAGAGGCTCAGAAGGAAGGCCTACAATGTGCAAAGCTGAGACATTAAGTCTTCAACGAATTGTCTAATCAAATCACACTTGAAAGAAAAAAATAAAAAAAAGGAAGAGATTTTTTTGTGATAACTTGCCATAAATGTCTACAATGTGCAAAGCTGAGACGTTAAGTCTTCAATGAATTGTCTAATCAAATCATACTTGAAAGAAAGAAATAAAAAAAGGAAGAGATTTTTTTGTGATAACTTGCCATAAATGCATCCTTATCTCATTTGGTGACTCATGGTAATCCATGAGTATACCCCTAGGTGGCACAAGGTGATAGGACCACTTTTTTAGACATGTAGCCTAATAGAAAACCTAGGTGATTGGGCCACTTTTCTAGACATGCTAGTGGAGTTAAAAATTTATACTGTGTAATTTTTTATCACGCAGTATTTTTCCTATACTGTTATGGTCAAATCAATGTATTTTCTTTCCTTAGACTGTATAAAAATATTTGACTTACTTTTCGTTTATTTTTGGGGGCCAATCATAACATTTTTCATATCTGCGTTTTCACTTAGCAGTATTCTTATACTGCTTCGGCCTCCTTTCTACCCCAAGTTAGGGTTTAGACAATCTTTATGTCCTATTTACATTCTAATCTCCTATTCGTTTATATCACAATTTTACAATTAATCGTGATATAAAATTTATTTTATGGATATTATTTATAAATTTCTAAGTAATTAAACTCATAAAATCTGTATTCGGTAATAATTAACATTGCATCACATTTGCCATGAAATTTGCAATCAATGCCATTTATTCATACTTTATCGTAATTTTTACAAAAATTACAATTTTTACAAAAATATACATTTTTAAGAGTAAATTCATTAATTAAACCTAATTAAATACTAGGTTTTATTAATGAAATTTTATCGGTCATTACAATAACCGCATATTACAACTTGAAGAATCTAACTAAGCCACTTCAAGAATTTGATTGACAAATTGCTTCATGCTTCTACAATTTCTTAAAGGTTTTTTAAGAAGCCACTCTCCAACTCTCAGGTGTGTACTATCCCACATCCCCTCATGCATTACATAAATTGTGCAACATTGTTGCAACCTTCAATATGCATAGAGATTTTCACATGTTTAGGGAATCTGTTGAGTTCATGGAACAAAAATTCAAAAAATATTAGGAACGTGTTCCACTTTTGTATTACATAGCCGTTGTATTAGATCCAAGAGTTAAATTTGCTGGTGTTGAATATTTGCTTAAAGGTATAGGAGAAAAATTAAGGGTGCATTCTGACATCATAATCATTCAAAATGTGCTAGCAAAAGTTAACAACATATTTACTGCATATAATGAAAATATGGAGGAGGCCAAACAGTATCCCCTGCACCTTTAGCAAATACTACATCTGTACCACATGGTTCTCCATGGGCAAGTATGATTAGTTACACCAGATTTGGTTTCAATGCATCATCCACATCTTCAACACGCAGTGAATTGAAAAACTATCTAGAAACAAATTTTGCGGCATTCATTTTCAATGAGCAAGGTAGTGGTCATGATTTCAATAAGTTTGATCTTTTGTCATTTTGGAGATCACAGTCAAGAACTTTTCATATGCTCCCTAAAATGGCTTGTGATATACTAACCTTACCAGTGTCCACAGTTGCAAATGAATAAGTATTTAGTTGCAATGATAGAGTACTTGATGAACGGCGTGCACGTATGAGTGACGATATTCTGGAAGTAGTAATGTACGTCAAAGATTAGAAGGATGTTTGTAGAAGAAGCCAAGAAGTTCAAGATGATTGGGTTGATGACTTTAAAAATTTGGACATTTCTGATACTCCCACTGGGAGTAATACATTGTAATTAATAATGAACAATATTTTTTATATTTTTTTTGTTTTTAGTAATTTTGTAAACATCTTATGTATAATTATCCTGATTGTACTCTTTTTTTCTTACCAAGGTTTTGTCCCATTAGGTTTTCCTTAGAAAGGTTTTAATTAGGCAATCGTAAATAAAATATCCCTTTTTATATTTCCCTTGACTATTCAAACTTTTATATTTGCTAACTTGTTTAAAAATTCAAAAATAAAAATTAAAAATTACATGCTTAGATGGGCTGGCCCATTTAAACTTATGATGGGCCGGCCCATTTAAACTCATGATGGGTCAAGATAGGCCGGCCCATTTAAGGCCCATGACACAGCCTAACACGGCCCACGGCACAGCCTAGCACGGCACAGCCCATGTAAAATTAGCCAGCGGGCCGGACCGGGCCGGGCCAAGGTAATTTTAATACGAGCCAGCCTGGTCTAGTCCACAAAATTCGTGGGCCTGACCGGGCTGGCCCCCGGCCTGTGTGGGCCTAAGGAGAACAGGCCGGCCAGCCCGTTCTTGCATCACTAGCCCAAAGCACTCGATTTTGGGACCCATTTCTTTTTTGGTGGTCCCAGGTATTTCGCTTCTTGTGAACAATAGAGAAAAAAAGAGTGTATGATACATGTCCAAAACATGCACTTAAAACACCTTGAAATAAGGCCTTAAGTCGTCAATTACCTTCCAAATAGATCTAAAAAATAATTATTTTTAGAGTTCATGATCATATGTATCTATGACGCTTGAAATGAAGGCCTAAGTTAAGCTTAGAGTTCACTTCAAATGGAGATAAACGTAGCATTGAAGAACATGTCGTTTGTTTTGGCTTGTCATAGAAGGAACGTGTCGTTTCATTTTAGCGGCGAACAAGAAGGAAAATGTTTTTAATAGCAGAAATCGATGTTTAGTAAAGGAGTGTCCTTATATAGAAGGGAAACTAAAGGTTAAGCAATTTTTTTTAAAAAAAAAAATAATAGAGTAAACGACATAAAATACAAAAAATATATATATCTTTTTTTTCCTTTGAGAAAAACTTGACTCGTCGTTTCTTTGTTGCAACACATGTCGTTTCATTGTGGATAAGGCTGACATTAAATAAACGACATGTCATTTCAGTGAAAGGAAAAGTAAGGAATTAAAGAAGCGACTTGTGGTTTGTTCGTTAGATGTTGATTCAGACAAACATCACTGAATGAGACAACATTCATACGCACACCAATTTCCTCCAAAACGGAAGAAAAAAGAATACTAAACTTACGTCCATTTCTCAGACAGCTTAAAAACGACATGTTTTTATTCAAACCGAAATTCAGAAAATCTTTCATTCATTTTCATGAAAGAACGACATTGGCCACAAAGGACGTACTCATTTGTCATATTAAAACGATTTCGTGTTTTGAGAGTTCCTAAACGACAACCTTTGAACAAAAGGGAAGGAAAAAAAAAAGGACGGTACAAATTTCTCCATTCATAAAGCGACATGCCGTTTAATATCAACGACAAAAATAACATTATACTCGTTTTCGCTCTGCCGAAAAAAGACCTGATGTAGTATGGTAGTATTGTCACCATAAAAAATAATAGCGACTTTTTTTGAATGGGTTAGGACTTGGGAGTCAATAATCTATTCCGTTTATAATACTGCATTGATAGTTTGATACACACACGTAGATTATTTTTTCTCATAAGATATGCAAAATCAGAAAACCAAACCTTCATTTTGTGCTTTTCTCTATTCTTCTTTTCCTCACTCTCAGAATTCGTCCGCGCTGTACATCAGAACTCGTGACAAAATTAATAGGTCGTGCCTTATGTTCTCTGCCACAGATATATAGCAAACAGGACAATGAACAGGACATATTTCAAAGCGACTCCGCGTCATCTTCCTGCTGTTCCAAAACTATGGTGGCAAGAGCAAGTCTATATGCTGTGGATCGCAGATTCCTGACAAGAACATAAATCTCTTTCTGCCTTCGCTTCGCAGGCAAATCGCTCCATTGCTCTTCCCTGAGATGAGCAAGCAAGACTGCTTTACAAAACGCTACCGCCACTGGCTTCTTGCTGCGCATAAAGTTGCATTTCCACAAAACAAAGATGAAAATTAGCACATCAATGGCAAAATAAAAGCAGAGGGTTACTCATAGTTGTATCTGGCAACAGGAATCATGTACTCACCTCCCTCTGACAAATCCTGTTGTAACAAAGCCTATTGGTAACCGATGAGATTCACGAGCAGTATAGTCCTCTGGTATCTGGAGTTCCCACTTACCGGAAAACTGCTCTTTGAAGTATGACGTGACAGCAGACTGGGGAATTTGAAGTCCTCCCTCAATGTTCTCTGGACTGAAACACACATGTCATGGATATTTATCAATGTCAAATTTATGAACATCTGGTATTATTCTCTGAATCACTAACTAGAAGAATCCTACATCAAGGTTCACTTGGCATATTGGGATAAAAAAATAATAATAATAATTAAAAAAAAAGCATCTTGAGTATTTCACTAAAAAAGAAGCTTAAAAAACTACCTACCCCGAAGTCCGCAATGTTATATCAGTGAGTTGAGGTGCACAGACAACGGCTCCCTCTTCAAAAGAGCCTTCCTTGCAAGCATGGAGAAGAACCCGTAGGAAACACAATTTACTATTGTATACAATATTAGAAATCCCATTTTGGGCCTGCCCAAGCTTGCTTTCATCCTTCACAAGTTTTGAAAAACATGTCTTTCTCTTTGCTACTTGAGGAAAGAGAAGTAAATGATTGCCTTTAATTTCATGTAGGAAATTAGTAAGTGACGAAGATGTCCTTGCTACAAAACCATCTAAAGAAGTATCATGACCAGCAAGTAATTTATCATAAGAAGAATTCTCTGAATCCGCTATTAAATTGTCATTGTCCTGTTTTCGTCCTGTACAACCTTTAGGATCTTCAACTCTTGAGAGAAATCTGTTTAAAGTAACCCTGACACTCCCATGGTGGTGGAATGGGAATCCTCAAAGGTCTTATTGCAGGAGGGCGAAGTTCCTCTTTAAGATAATACTCGGCAGCTTCAGTTGCCTTTAAACATGTATATGCATTACAATCAGGAAAATCCGACGGGAAAAATGGCAAACTGACCTGCAAAAATGAGTGCAAGATTTAGATGCTGTGCTTATTAATCTAATACTCCAAATTATAAGGACTGGACATGCTCACACTTACTTCAGCTGCAACCCAGTGCTTCTCTCTCAAACCAATAGCATGAGCACCCTTAGAGACAAGAGGGACCCAAAAGGCCTTGACCCAATTTAAGGGGAGTATAATAGACAATCTGAGAGTAACAAGGGAAAAAACAATCAGGCACCAAGCACTAAGAAATGCTCTTAGAAAAGTTAAACATTGGTGAAATTTCAAAGAATACACCCTGCTCATGCAATGGCAATACATTAGATAAAACTTCTTTTCTTCATTTGAATGGATACCTTAGAGAAATTTTAAAGAGGAAAAGTAAATGGAAAAATAGGCAAAAGAGGTTACCCAGTAGTCAAGCCCTTTTTGTTCTCATCTTTCAAAAGAAAAATAGGGCAACACCTTAAGCTTTGAAACTTAGTTGGATTTGGATCATTGAGGCAAAAGAAGTTCTTATGCAGCTCATTCTTTTCCTGGGAAAGAACACTCTCTTCTAGAGGAGAAATTACACCCGAGCAAGCATCCCACAAGCTTCTGCATGAAAATGTGTTGTCATCACCTTCATTCCTGTCTAAAATTTCTACTACATCAGCATCTCTAATTTTAGTTCCTGTAACGTCATCAATTATATCACTTGACGTTGACTCTTGAATATTAGCAGTTGTTTTTATCTTTCTTGGTGCACGAGGATCAGTTTTTATCTTTCTTGGTGCACGAGGATCAATGACCATAAGAGATAAGACTGCTTTAGAAGCTATGTCATCCTCATTGTCAAGTACTGAACTTTTCATGAGTAGAGAATCATCATCGGCTTCAGCAACTGAACGGTTCTCCGTTTGCCAAGAATCCTCCAAAATCCTGTAAATCCCAACATCATGTTCCCATCCGTAGCTCCTGAACTGGGACTAATCTGAAAAGAACGTCTTAGTAACTCACCGAGTAATAGAAAGCGTCTTTTGAAGAAGTTTAAATGCCTTTGATCCCATGATTTCCAACTTTGCAAGCTGTCCCTCAAGTGAAAAAATTTCAACTGAGACACCCCTCTCTTCCATCTGAAAAATCCATGCAATTGCCAAATTAACTAGTTCATAAGTCAGTATTCAGAATATGCAATTAAATGCTGGTTCCTCTTAACATACCAGAAAAAAGAAAAATCACTTGCCAATGAAGCAAAAGTGGAACACGAGTTTACATATTGATCCCTTTTTTTTTTTTTTTTGGCTAAAAGTGAACAACACATCAAGAAATCATTTATTTCAATAGTAACAAAACCAAGGACAGATTTATCATTTATTAGTGTTTTACGAGCTAATAGAACTCCAACAACTTCTGAATTGACCTAAAAGTCTGTATGCTCACTTTTGCACTTAATTGATGGTATTCTAATAAGATCCATAGGCTTGGACGTTATGTTTACCTCTTTCTGGCAAGCAACGTTCAGAGCATCATATCCTTCACTAAAAGCAGAAGCATGTATCCACACCCAAAGTCAGCGAAAACAAGAATGCGACTCTGTAATCTCCTCTTTCTTAAATCCTTGATCATCAACATCAACAACATCTTTGTCCTTATTCCGCAAGCAACAAGGTCGCCACATATACATTACGGGAGCGATTGGTTTCGAAAATGGTGTACCGATACGGTAAAGCTGAAACGTACAGAATAAAGCATACAACCAAATTTCAGACATTATTTTTCATTAAAAAAAAGGACTAGAATGGGGCAACCCACCATGGCATTTTCATAGATAGTGCCAGAAACGACAGAATCAGGGACGCCATCAGAACCTGCAGATGGAGAAGGCTCAAGTACCATCCTTAGAATTGACAACAACGAGCCCTGTACATGGAAAAATTCTCAATTTTCAATTAAGTCACAAGTTTCATCACTTTTTAGCAAGCACATAAAGCCTATAAACCACTACAACACTACGTTTTTTTGAAGTACTAGTTAAAAATAATAATAATAATAAATAAATAAATATATACAACGCTTACCTCTGGACCTTCCAATTGGACAGCAACATGGTAGGTTGCATCATGGATGAGAACTCCATCTCTAAACCACTTCAACAGAGCTCTAGAACCTCTTCCTCTACGTAATCCTTCACAAAGGTTACATTTTTTTTTAGGAGACAACAAAAGCATTAACATCAATTTACGAAAATAAACGTGAAAATCAAAATTCACCTGCCATGGAGACCAAGAGGAAGGTAATAACCCCAGAGCTTGGTCATGGTGAACCTCTTCGCATGCCAAACGTGAGTCCTGAGCCTCTTTGTCCAGTCTCCGGCCGTAGAAAACCCCTTCTCTGGATTCATCCTAAGTTGAGCTCTACTTCGAACACGACGAGGAACTCTAACACCGTCGCTGTCCTTATCGTCGTCGTTTTTCTTGCTCGATAAGTCGTTTCGCTGCCTTTTGCGTCGTCTACGGGCGGCTTTGCTGTCGAACGAGGTGGTCCGGCGCCTCTTGCATCGCTTCGACCGGAAATCTCCGCCTAAGCGACCGGCAACGATGGTGTGGAGAGACTCGAGCTCGGCGGCTCGCGATTCCGAGAATTTCTGGACGTTTATCTTTGTCGGCGGTGGCGGAGCTGATGACGACGGTAATGGCAGTTGAAACCTTTTGGTTACAGTATTCGAAGCCATTTTTTAGTCTGATTGGAAACTATTGAAGATTATGTTTTGGTTCCAGTATTAGAAGCTTTTTTTTGGTTCGTTCGTTCTCCTGCGTTTTCTTCTGCGAAAGTGGAAATAGAAACTAGGGATGTCAATGTGGCCCGGGGGGGTGGGTTTGGGGCGGTTTTTTCCAACCAGACGCGACCCGTATGCGGCCGCTGGGTACCCTTTCCGGCCCGCGAAGCGCTTTTTTATATATTTTCTTAGAAATTGCATTTTTGGTATAAATAGAACTGAAGCTTATTATTATTATTTTTAATTGAAGTTAACACAGTCTAAAAACCTCTAAATTTTTCATCGTGAAAATACACCAAAAATAAGAAAACAAACACATCAATAAGTGCACAAAGAAAATATTTGAAAGAAAATACGTTGATTTTGGACTTGTCGACGAGGTAGCGGATCGGACATGGCTGACGAGACACAAGATCATCAGACAATTTCGCATGGTGGAGCTTTTGAAAAGAAGAATTTCACGGATTTTCTTGATTTCAAAAGATCAATGACGGCAGACAACGGCCACAAATTGGCCAGAGAAGGAGAGGAGTGAAAGTTAGGGTTTTAGGTATAGAGGAGAGAATTTGGGTTAGGGTTAGAGTGGTCTGAATACTTAGTTGGGGTTAGAGAGTTGCTATTTTTTGGCCCTTTTTTTTTTTTTTTGAAAGGTTATTTTTTGGTTTGCTGTATGTTTTTCGTGTTTTTTCTTTTTCTTTTTAAATTATATTCAAGTAATGGGGCGGGTTTGGCCGACCTGCATTGACGTGCACCACTACATGCATGATGCGGGTCTCAACCCGCCCCGGCCCCCAATCCATTGACTGTGTCTGTGAGTCATACCCATCCCATTAGAGACGGTTGGGGCGGGACATATGATAGCCTAATACAAAGTCTAAGTTTGGAAATTTTGGAAATTTGCCATCATAATTTTTAAAAATTGCACTCGTAAACCACTAAATTGTATCGAAATTGTATTAACACCTCCTTAACCAAATATAAGTATATTAAGACCCCTTAAGAAAAAGATGTTAATTTGAGATGTGAATCAGCTAAAAATTCAAATTTTCAAAGCAAATGCTAACGAGGAAAATATACTTGTATATACATCTTATTAAGATTTGATTAGAAAAATAACGTATAAATTATTACAGATACAAAATTTATTACTCTTCTCAAGACTACAACTATGCTTCAATTTTCCACTTGGTGACTCTCATCCTTTTGCCAGTCTTAGGATGAAACTAACCGCAGATGTTTCCTTTCTTCTTGTATGGACTGGAATATCCGAGCTGCTGCTTCGGTTGCTGATCTTGGATTGTGTGGAACAACCTTGATCGCGAGAGTTTGATGCTTGCTAGTTTGTGCATTTTCATCAGGTTCCTCTGTTGTTGGTGCCGTAGGGAAAAGGGGAAGTTCGTCTCCTCGGCTCCTATCTGAAGGATTACTCACACTCGCCATACTTCCGTGCAACTCACTCCCTTTTGAAGCCTGGATTGCTCCACTACGGCACGGGTTCACACGATTCATCTGGCTCAATATGTTGCATGAACTCTGAAGCGGATTTGGAAAGTTAATTTCTGTAAATGATGACTGATATTCCTGGTCGTTTGCACGTCCTACGCCACAAGGACTCATCTGCTCCGCAGCTGAGTTTGATGCAAAAGGACTCGTGACTGGCAAGGCATAAGGTGGAGGGAAATATGTCTGTCCCAATGAAGGTGGGGTGCCTGGAAGGACACTGGATCCTTGTTGATTACAAGCTGGACCGAGGTAAGCCTTTCCAGAATTTAGGCTCATAGGGCCGCAACTGCCGTAGTTTGGCGAAGCGAAACCTGCAGTTTGGGGGCATGGCCCAGTGTAGGGCTTGTAAACAAGCCCTTCCGAAGGCGACATAACAGGAACTAGCCACTGATTTCCCGGTGGTGTAGAGCGGAAAGGCAAAGGAACTGATTTGTTAACGGTAGAAGAAGCTGATGGCGGTTTTCTCGAGTGCTCCCCATAACTTGATTGTTTGGCAATGAGCACTTTGCTAGTGTTGTTGTTGATAGGATGAAGAGGAAGCTGCCGAACTACATCCTCTTGATTGCATTCAGAGTTGGGATTTGGTTTCTGTGACTGACTTTTGGTCTTGATAACGGATGCCAGTGGCTCCACAACATTCTCTAATGACGTCGTCTTCACTAGGGATGCTTTCGGTGCAGGCTTGTGCAAATAAGGACTAGTGTCGTGCAATAGACCAGGCGATGCAGCAAACGACCTCTGAACCTGTTCAGATTATTGTATTGTAAATGTCTTTCCAAAATTTCCAATTTAAGAAAATTAAGAAGATAAATGAACGTATGCATGCATCTAAGCAGACACATCTTTGTATAAGCAGCATAACAAATTGCACTAACTAGCTTACCGTTATCAGTCTATGCAACTCAAACACTTGCACTGCAAAGATCCTCTGTTGACTGAAATAGTAGCACAGAAATAGATATCAAAAAGAAATATTACAAAAAGTGCACAGATACATCACTACTAATCTGGATAGATCACGAAAAACTCGAAGCAACACAATTGAGAACAAATTACAACAAAATCCAGTCCTCCGGTCCAGTTACTCATATTAGATGAATTGAAAAATGATAAGCACCGGCCAACAACGACGAAGCTAGAAATTTCAGTCACGGATTAATAATTACAACAAATATTCAACTAAAATAAATAATTATTGAAACTACAATAGTTTTCAATAGGTTTTCATGCTTTAAAATGCCGCATAATAACTTTTATTATTAGAGCAACTGAAGGATTTTTTCCCCTTAAGAATTTTCATTCATCCATTAACTTAAAAGATAAATTAGAGATCGAAATTGGTGAAGAAAAACTTTGACACGTGCACTTATTCTATATTCAATTGTATAGTAGATTTTTCACAATATTATTTCAAAAAAAAAATGTCCATTCCAAATAACAACAATAATAACAAACAAGTATATAACTATGGATGCGAAGATTGGATAAATTATTAGTTATAATTTTTTTTTCTCTACCATTTTTTGTGCAAAAGCATCAATGCTTTCGATCCCAAGAACTAGTCGCTAGACTACAACATATGTCAATCTTCACTATTTTACAAAAAAAAAAATAATAATAATAACAATTTCTTTCTTTTGTAAATTTATCATACATGGAATAAATTTTGATTTAAATAATAGTGAAAAAAATCTATCTTTTCTTAGTAAGTAAAGCAAACCGTAGAATGTCAAACGAAAGAAAAAAAAAAGAAGAAAAAATAAATAAAGAATATAATCCAAAGGAAAAAAATCGTTATGCACACTATCATTTTTTAAAAAGGTTATAGGCACTAGGAAGAAAAAATCAAGGGAAAAAAAAAAGAAGAGAATTAGAGAAGAGTAAAAAAAAAAAAAAAAACCACTAGCTTTAAAACATAATCCGAACTCTTATTGAAACAGAAAAGATATTGTCAAATCCTTAAAAATTTTAAATTTGGTTTTCATTCATAGTAATATTTTTCAATTTTGAGAAGAAAAATAAATGAGAATTAATTTTTTAGGGGGCTTTACATGAATATTGTTTCTTTGGCTAAATTATTGTGTTTTTTATGCAAGATGTAAAACGGTGGCATGTTAAAATAAGGGATAAATTTTAATAAATTTTTTCAATTTACTATTTTTTCTTTTGCTACTGCCAGAGGCACGATCGGCCGCACCTAGTGCACTGCGGTCACAAATAAATCTAATTTTTCAGGGGGCTTGGGCCTTGAGTGACTTCGTCACTGGCAGCCAACGCTCACAGCAACTACCAAATGAAGGTTACTTACTGGGTAATTGTTCTTCTCGCTTTCCAAAATTGCTTTTCTCCTATCACTCCTACAACATCATCAGCGAGGACATTCAAAGCCGATATAGAATCAACCATTGAAATCTCTGGAACACCATCATGTCTACCCATTCGAGTCCTACAGCTCTTTTCGGTACACTCAGTGCCATTTTCAAGCCATTCTGGACTTCTTTCGTCTCCATGCTGTTGCCTCAAACACAATGCACTTGCCAGTCTCACCTTTGAAGAAATTTCTTTGACCATGCCCCTTGCACTTGCAGGTTCCACCAAAATATTACCTCTGTTGGTCGCTTTGTCACGCAAGGCCACAAATTCCTCTTGGGGTTGTGCTTTGCCGCCATGTAATTTGTTCAAAATAGCTATTGAACTGTTGTTTCGCTGATTCAAAGCCGCATGTGATGGCTTTGATCTTTCAAAGTTATCAGCTGCAGGTAATAGATACGAGACTTTATCTTCAAAATCTTTATCTCCAGCAACTGAGACAGGGGAGAACCTTTCTGTGCTATCCTGACTAGTCTGCGACACTTTTCGATTCTCTATAGAACTGTTCCTCATCGAGTTTCTCAACTTTTTGTTTTCACAAAGACTTGTGTGTTGCAGGGTGGAGCTTAAGCTCAAGGGAGGCATGTTTTTCCTCTCCTTGCTTTGCTGATCATTAGTAGGATCTTTAACATCATCCTCAATATCATACTTCTCGAAAGAAAAGTTCCTCAAGTTTGAGAGACCCTGTGCTTGAGATGAATCAGATTCAGCAACCAATAATGATGACTCAGTGGTATCCAAGGTCGGAAAATTTGTTGGTTTTGCAGAAGTTTTTTCACTATCTTTTGTCATAGTGTTTTCCTTAGTCCCACCAGAAGAACTAGGCTGATAAAGCTTTGCAGCCATATAAGAAGGTATAGAGCAATTGCGGAACGGGGTAAACGTATTTGGATAGGCAGAAGCCTATAGACAGAAATCATCTCAGTAAATTAGACCAGAAAAACTAGTGAATTAGCGAAGGAAAAAGGAAAAAAAAAAAAAGTTATACAAGTATTAACAGGGGCATGAAATAAGAATGATTACTAAGCTTATGAAAGAGAATGAGTGCAAAATCTTTTTCCCCCTCTCTTTGAAAGCGCAATAATGTTATAGACATCAAACAGAAGGCAGGCATTACTTTGGTAAATTAATACGAAGAAAGAGAAGGCAAAATAAAAATAGTGGTCTAGATAGTACTCACTTGGCCCGAGGGTGTTGAACAAACCATGCCGCCGCTACTATTTTGCGCACGCAGCAACGTGGAGGCTGATCCTGTTGTAAATCTTTGAGAAGGAATACTGAGCTGCTCATAGAGAGCCATTTTGTTCCTTGGAGGTGCCCTAGGCCCTCCTTTCCCAGTGTCATTGACGTGAAGCCTAGGAAACATAGGACTCATCGATTTTTCCACGTCTTTTCCTCCACTCATACTTCTCTTTCACCACAATTTCCACTCACAAATGCAAATATTATCAACAAAATTCATAACAAGATCAAAGTCCGATCATCCTTCGCAAAAAAGACACCATCACAAAATGTAAATATATAGGACCTACACTAAAATTTCACAAGATTCTCCTTAAAATCAACCCCACAATTTCAATCATCAAGAGCAAAAAGTAAACTGGCTTGTACAAAGAGCATAATGAGTTATTTTTTGCTAATAAACCAGAATTTTAGTGAGTACCCAGATCAACCTATCTCAAAGAAACAAATCCTGTAACTAAGAACCACAAACAAACGACAAGAACACTTGAAATTCCAGACGTGAAACATTATCTGCAAGTTACAGAATAAAAAAAAATTAGCAACTCACAAAGAACTGTAAAGACACGATATATACATATATTTTAACGGTATAAACGACACAATTGTAAATAAGAATCAGAAGCTCAGCTGAAAAATCAGAAACACATGACCAGAATATGAGCAGTTAAAAAAATAAAAAGAAAAATAAAATAAAAAAAACAACAGCAGCAGCTTTGAGGATTATAATAGCTTACCTTGGAATTCCAGAACAGAAGATCTCAGCAACCAAAAAGTGAAATTAACAAATAACAATTGTTGTGGACTGCGCACTGAGCGAGGGACCCAACCCCAACTGGATAGAACATTTTTTAGATTTTTTAGAAGATGGAACCGGTGTTGCTTTCCCAAGGCATACCATTTCATTTTTTCTGTTTAACAAAAAAAAAAAAAAAAGAGGAATAAATATCATATCCAGTTTGAGCTCGCCACGTCATCCAAAACCCACTTTGGGTGACGCGTCCAGACCTCATTGGGTGTCAACTTACTTTTTTTGGGAAGTGACCGAGTCTGTAAACGTGGAGTATTAAAGACCACCCCTTCTTTGTCAGTTAAAAATCTGGTCAATCTTTAACAGAAAAATCGTCGAAAGATCCGCTAGCCCTAGTTCGTCGAGCGAGAGTTTTAAGGCGATGTCAACACTCAGCAGTAACTTGACGGCGTCCAATCCTAAAGACTATTGGTTGTCTTTGAACATTTGGGCGTCAAGATCGGCCGGAATGTCTGGGTTTTGCACAAAATTTTTTTTCTCTGTTTTTTTTTTTTAAATGAAAATGGGTTTTGCGTAAGTTTGAGTTTTAATATACTTGAAAGTTTGGCAAGTGGAGTTTGTTTCCCATAATCCATGTCTCTGACACGTGACATTTTAAAGCTAGGTTATGGTCTATAAATGAACAAAGCTTCGAAACTTGATACGCACAATTTATGTGAATGTGCGGACATGTACTAAATATAATCACTTTTTTATCTGATGTGTGATATGAATAATACGTTTCTTTTTTGGTCATCAGCCTAAAAGAGATGTACGTTTGTTTGGCATCAAAATGCCATAGATGGTTTAGCAGCGGATTAGTAATTTTGGCCAGTAGTGTTGTTTGTGGGTCATTCCCACCGATTTTTAGGGCCATATAATTGTAATAAAGGCCCACCCACGTCCTAGTTGGGTATGAGTCGAGAGTTTTAGCTCCGTCCTGCCACACACCCTATATTAGGGGAAGGGACAATGGCCTCATCAGGTTAAATATTCGTGCTCGTATGAATGATCCTACCCTAGAGAACAATGTTGTGAGAGATTTGTGGTGTTCAATGTCATGTGCTAATAGGTAGTGAATTGTACACTATAAGACCTATTCATAAGATCTATTTTTTAATTGATGTGTTGCTTAATATTAGTAGTGTCCCAAAAATTATTGTTTATAAAAAAAAAATACACTTTTTTTAAATCATTCATTATTTTTTAAGTCTCAAATTTCTAACTTAAAATAGATAAACTCTATTTTCACTATTAGCAATGTTATCAATACAAATCCAGTTAGGGTGTTTGAAAGAAAAGTTCTAATACTAGAGTTTGTATCGTTTACTGTATTATGTAAAAGTTTTACACTTATAGTATATTTTAGCTTTATATTGTAGCATATGAGAGCTTTATTGTTTGCTATTTAAACTTTAAAGTTCAAAACATTTTCTCAATTAAGACGATGCAATTATTGTTTCTTAATATTTTTATATCACAATGTGAGACTTAACTGACATACTTTTTAGTAATGTGATAGTTTATTTTGTTGTCACGTTTATAGTTAATAGTAATAAAATAACACTGCTCTTTAAAATGGCAGTGTTGATATAAATTATGAATGATCTCTTAGACCATCTTCAATACATATGTCAATACATATGTCAATATCAATATTGTATTTGTTATCAAATAGTGTAAAAATAACATATTTTATGTGTTATATTATTTTATACTTTAATACATAGTGCTATTTAAAATGTCATATTTGTCTTTTCTCATAATTATTAAATCTTAAAATTTGTAAAAGTAAACTTTTAATGTTAAAATAATTAAGAAGTAAGAATGTTATAAATATTAAAACAAAAGGGTCAATTTACCGATCAATAGGAATCAAATGTCAAATTTACTATATGTTAAACTTTGTAGCAAATTTGTCACAAAGTTTAGCATATAAAAAATTTAGCATTAAAATGATATTGCATTGCAAAATATTCTTATACACTCAAATGTTAAATTTACCATCAACACATCAATCTAGCGTTGTATTAGAGATACTATTAGATTTGCAGTTGTTCAATATTGCACATCTATCTAGACTTGTTACTTGTATATATCGCACAATGAGGACAATATATTATTCCTGTTGTCGTCGTCGTCAGGTTACATAGCATGCAAGAGATAAGTAAATAAATTTATAAGAATGCCTCACAAATAAATTAGTTTATTAAAAAAGTTCTTCAATAAAACACTTATTAAAACTATCCTTTTATTAAAAATTAAGGATTTATTGAAAGACAAAGTTACCTTCACTCCTACTCACTCATGTGGTATGTCGAAATGGAACGTGGCAGGTTCCATCCCGGAACATGTCAGGTTCTATCTTGAAACCTGTCAGGTTTCAACATATTTTCTTTAGAAAAAAGATGCACCAAGCCATCTCTGGTCGTCAACGCGGGTTGTTGAATTGAAATCTGATAGGTTCCACCAGGTTTCAACACATTTTTTTAAAACAAAGAAGTATCAAACGTTTTCTATCACCGGTGCAATGCGAAATTAGAATCTAGTAGGTTCTAGTTTAAAACCTACTAGATTCTAACATATTTTTATTTGAACAAAGAAAAATCAAATGCCTCTAGAAAGAATATGAGAGAGAGTGAGGGATGAGAGAGAAAACAACGATTTTGACATAGAGAGAGGGCCAGAGAGAATAGGAGAGAGAGAGGAGAAACAAAATTCAGTTAGGTTTGTTTTTTATCTGGTTTGTAAACTAGGGACAAATTTGTCAATTAATAAACTAAATTAAAGAAAAATAAATGTAAAAGGGAAAGTTTTGAAAAGCAAAAAAAAAAAAAAAGAATCAGTATTAATGAGGAGTGCCTATAAAGGACAATCTCTGTGAATTTTTCCAACTCTTTCCCCGGTAGAAGCCCACTATTTAAGGTTTTTCTACTGCTACCATGCTTCATTTGCTTAACTAGTTTGCAAGTACATTGGGACCGTTTGGGTCTGGATTAGGACCCAGCACTAGTTGCTAGGCTAGTTTTGGGCATAAGTCTCGAGCAGAATGCCTAGGATCTCTGGGCCTCAACTTGTCTCCTCATCGCGGAGGCACTAGCATCATTTTGGGCCGAACTGGACAAAACTTGACAACAGGGGTTCAAAGTGTCTCTGTGTGTATATTCGCATAAACTTTGACATTAAAGTGTATGTATATTTGGCAGGGAGCTCAAAATTAACAACTTCAATCCCTACAAGAAAACTGACTTTTAGCTGCCATAAATTTGATAGTAGAAACTCCTTTTTTTTATAGCAAAATAGCCAAAGTTTTTTCTACCAAAAAATCGTGATGGTTGAAAGTTTTGCTACCAAAAGACACATTTTACTCCCAAAAATTGGTAGTCAAAACTTAAAAAATTGGTCTCTAAAAGTAGATTTCATGTGCCATTTTGCTACTGAAGTTTGATAGCTAAAACGTGTTGTTAACAAAAAAAGCATAACTAACCACTAAAATTTGCTAGCAGAAACCTCTTTTTTTGTAGTAAATAGTTTTTGCTACCAAAAAATTACGGTAGTTAAAAGTTGGCAGCTGAAAGTTTTACTATCAAACGAAATTTGGTAGTAAAATATTTTGCTACTAAAAAAATTAGTAGGCAAACTCAAAAAATTTGTTTCTAAAAGTAGATTTGGCATGCCATTTTGATACCAAGGTTTGGTAGCTAATAAAACATTTTGACAGCGAAAAAAGTATAACTAACAACCAAAATTTTGATAACGAAATGGTTTTGCTACCAAAGACTTTGATAGCTGAATTTTTTGCTACCAAAATGTATAGTCTTGAATAAACTTTGGTAGCTAAAACTTCAAGTAGTGGCTATTAGAAATTTGGCAGCAGAATGTTTTTGCTATACCAATATATGTATTTGGTAGTAGATACTTATCTAATCATAAAAGAAGAACTAAATCTGCTACTAAAATTTTGGTAGCTAAAACCTTTAGCGACCAACTAATTGATAGAATAATCGTATAATTTTTAGTAGCAAAAATGTATGTTATTTACCTATACAGTCGTATATTATTTGGTAAGCAAAACCCTATATTTTTTTACAAATATATAGTAAAGCATATGCAAGTCCTATACAAGCAAAAATATTCAAGAAATAGGAGCTGACAGTGGTAGCGGTGGTTGGTCTTCTCTTCTCGGTCCGAGGACGAATTAAGTTGTTGAAGTCGGCTCTCATTGATGTTATAACCTTCTGCAATAATACAACAGACGGTAAATATCACTTGGCGAAAAGTGCATAATTTGGCATATTTTTTTTTATTCTTTCTTATATTTATTTTGTCAGTTTTTTGAATTTTTTTTGTGTTTATTTGTATTTTTATGTTTTATAAGTGTTTTAATATCAAATAATTAAAAGAGGAATAAAAATGAGGAGTTTAGAGCTTGAAGATTATATAAATTTATTTGAAACTCGTCAAGAGTCAAAGGATGAGATTTGGAGGAAAAAAACGGATGAAACCAAAACAATTGGTGTAGCTTTTGGTGGCCCTCGCCACTTTTGGCTGGCCCCCAAGGGGAGAGACAAAGGGCTGAGCATTGCGGCGCTGGCCTTGGGCACCGTAGCGCCCGTGTGAATTCAAGATGGCACCAAAAAATGGGCATCATGGCACCACTGCATCGAAATTCGTAGGCAGAGCTGAAATGCGCACACGGCAATGCGAGATTAGTTGCGCTCCCATGCGTGTTGCTATTTCCCACGCCAAAATTGGTTCAAAAAGAGCCCAACTTATCCCTATTTTAAGATTGTAAACCCTATAAATTCTGTGACGACCCGTCTTTTCGGGCAGTCACTTTACTTACTTAAACAATAATATTACTTAGTTAGTAAAAAAAATACTAAAATAATTTTTTTTTTCTTCAAACATTCTTTAAACGTACTTAAAAACTGTTGCAACCTCTAACGCTATTCATGTCGAGACCTCGCTCAACACTTGACTTTAAAACCATTTTAAATCGTTTCTTAAAACTTAATAAGAAACATTTACTAAAACATAACTTAAAACTTAACTTTATAATTATATTAAACTTAACTTTATAATTATATTAAACAGTTCATAAACTATATCTTAAAACTTTTTATGAGCTTTCGCTCAGTAAGTTTAAACATATTCTCACAAATTATTTGAACATGCTTTAGAAACTTTTCTCATGGAAACCTTTTTCTTAAAACATTTTTCATATAAATGTTTTTCATAAACATTTCTCATAAAACATTTCTAAAATATTTCTCATAAACGTTTTCATAAAGCAACTTTCGTAATGTTTTTAATAAACGCTTTTCATAAAATATTTAATGTAAAAACAATCCTCTGATTACTCTTCATGAATGTCATTTACCTTTTCATAAACACTTAATATAAAACCTTTCTCAAAATGTTTTCCATAGTATATAAATGTTTCATAACAAGGAAAACAAGTAAAATCATAATGCTATTTTTATTTATGCTCAATTATGAACTTCAATTATGAGCGTCTTATGATCATTTTTTTCTTACTTTAACTTTCTATCTTCATTCCTTAGCTTTCCTTACCTTACTTAACTTTCTATCCTTGTTTCTTCTCTTTCTTTATCTTACTTTAACTTTCCATCCTTTGTTCCTTAACTTTCTTTATCTTATAACCTTTAGTGTTCGTACCAACATCTTTAATCATGAGATGATAAACGTGATGCTTCCCTTGTGGAAGACTTAAGACCATTGAACTTTAAGGTCATGTACCTCACATCTAGGAGGTCAAACTTTAACTTTACTTTCATTACCCCACAACAATGAGGCTGGTATGACACTTTCTTTTTATCTTTACGTTACCTTCTTATTAACTTAGGTGAGCATAGCAAATGCAATCACATCATATGCAAACACACTTGCAAATCATAGCTTACACTGTAAAATCTATTGCATAACAATTGCAACTTATTGAATAACAAATGCATCATATAACGCAAATACATTTTACAAATCATAACTTATACTCTAACACTTATTGCATAACAGATGCAGCTTATTACATAACAAATGCAACATATAATGCAATCACATTTTACAAATCATAACTTTTATTCTAAAACTTATTGCACAACAAATGCAACTTATTACATAACAAATGCATCATAAAAGTTATAACTTAAACTATAAAACATTATGCATTGTCATAATGCAAAACATACTTTAAATATTTTGAAAATCATAACTTGAACTTTTAAAAAAATTATGCATATCAATATGCAAATAGACTTTAAACAGAACAGTTGTAAATTCATTGCAAATCTTACTTTGAATCTTTAAAATCTTTTGCATATAAAAATGCAAACATACTTTAAAAACAACTTGCATAACAATTGCAAACATATAAATAAGCATTTAAAAATCATTTACTTCATGCTGCAGGTGAGATTTAAACTTACCCGAACTATGCCCTAGCGTTTTATATTCCGTTCCTTTCTCGTTCCTTTCCCTTCCATTGGTCTGCTTCTGTGTCCTGATCATACGACAGCTGACTCATTAATTAACTTTCTTTTTATCAATCCACTTGATTGATAATAAAATGCAAACATTAACTATTTTTTCCTTCTTAACTTAACTCGTATACTATCGGTTTACCCTTTTCTTTACTTAATTTTGTAACCCACCGGGTTACCTTTGTTCTTAAGAGTCTCTTAGTTAAACTTCCCATCTCACTGGTGGTTTTATTACTTAACACATTACGAAACATTTTTCATCTAAGGACGTTATGCTAATTCGGAGTATTCGACTCCGCTTTGGCCGTTTTCGTAAAAATGACAATTTTACCCCTTTTTGGGTTTTTCATTAACTTCATAATTCTATAAAACCCATTGCTTAACTTTAACATTTCATTACTTATATATTACGAAAAAATTGCCACTAACAAACGTTTCTTGACATTGGGTGTTTAGGGTCCGTTTTGACCATTTTGCCCTTAATTCTATTTCTTCCATTATTTCCTTAACTAAACTTTAATTTTCTTAAAACTTAACATCTATGGTACTTACTGCCTACAACAGTGTACGAAACCAATGTTCCCTAATGAAAACCCAGTTTTCACATAATTTTGCAGTTTTGGCCTGAAATACAAAAATATTTACATTTTTTAGCCCCTAGAACCAAAAATAATATTTTTAAACCATTAGTCTCCATTTTTCATAAGGAAAATTTTTGCTCAATGTACCATATTCAAAATCCTTTGAAAAAATGACATTTTTTATCTTTAAAATTTTTTCCAATTTTAACAAATTCTTGTAAAATTCATAACTCCTAAACTGAGTAGAATTTTAAGAAACTGTCCATGTTTTCCTAACTGTTTTAACGAGTTCTGCAACTTTTGTGTTGTAACTTTTCTAAAATTCTCACTATACAGGGGTCTTTTGGGTAATTTTTATTTTTACCAAGAAGAAACTTTTTCTTTCAATTTAGTCATTGGGACATTTTTGTAAAAATTCATTTTTAATCAACATCTCTATCCTTACAAGGGCAGTTCCAACTCTTGCTTCAATCATTTTCATGCCCACTCATCAATTTTGTAAAATTAGTACTAAAATTACAAAATTATTACTTTTTGCAAAACCTAACATTTTTCAACATCCAACCCTTAATTTCACAATATCAACATGCCATAATTCACTTTTCTATGGGTTTCAACCAAAACTTGCTCAAGAACCCATATACCTTTAAAGGAATAAAAACCAAAACAAAAATCACAAATTTTTCAAAACTTTAAAATTTAAAACTTACCTCAAATAGCACTTTGTGCTTCCAGCCCTCAAAGAGCTCATTTAAAACCTTTTTCCTAAGCATTTCTCACACAAAAATGCTTTGAATTAACTTTCCTTGCTTAACCCATGAAAAACCATAAAAAACCTTGAAAAAAGTTAAGGTTTTTATCTTAAGACTTGATAAAATCCCTTGAACTTTGCCTCTTAAACTTAATTGGGGCTATTTTGGCAAAGAATTGGGTTTGAGAAAATTCTTGGGATGGTTCTCCCATGGTGGCCGTGGCTTGGATGAAGGAGAAGTGGGATTTTTTTTGCAAAATTTGCATCTAATGCATGTTTATCCCTTTAGGTGACTTATAGTAATCCATTGGGTTACTAGGTGTCTCAATGGGATTGGGCCACCTTTCATGACATGTGGCCCAATGAAACTCTAATGAGTGTCCACTTGGTGAGCCCCTAAAAATTTACACTGTGTAATTTTTCACCAAACAGTATTTTTCTAATACTGTCGTGGTAAAATCAATGCAAAAACATATCATAGACTGTATAAAATATTTTACTTGCCTCTGGTTTTGTAACGCCCCTATATGGGGGTTAACAGTTTTTAATGAAATAAAATAAAAATCAGAAATAAAAGTAAAACCTTAAAAATAAAGTTGTCCGGGACTTAAATGAAAACTCTCAAATCAAAAATAAAAATATAAATGACGATTAAACCACAGTTTAATGTAGCACCTTAATTTAATAATATAAAACTGTCGACATCATTATTTTAACCCTCAACGTATTTTAATACAGTCACAGAAAGTAACAATTAATGCTTACATTATCATGAAGAACATTCTTAGCAATTGAAGCAGTCCCAACGTAATATAGCTACATAGCTTCCTCAACTATTTTTCTCATAGCCACCTCACACTTAGTGAGTCCTGAAAAGATAAAAATATAAGGGAATGACCAACAATATGCTCAGTAGAGAAAACCATTACTCACCTTTAGGTTTTTATTATTACCACATTAAAACCTACATGGTTAGTTAATACTCACCGTTATCCAGATTATGAGATTTATTATAATCATATTCTGTGGATATCATAGTTAATCATTATTGAGTTTCATACATATACATATATACAAATATTACAGTTCATCATTATTCCTAAGTATCCACGTTCAATAGAGTATCACTCAACTCATCGAAACCCAAATGGGCGCGCTTGATCACCCTCTAAACATTCCAAGGGTGTTCTGATGAGGGGACATCAAGCTCTGAGTCCTCATCAAGTCGATTCTTATACAGTGTGTTTTGGGAGTTTCAACCCAAGGAAGCGTCATCACCTTCCCCCTATTTTACCTTTTAGGGTATTCATGCTAAGGATGTAACTGCCGCCCTCTTCACGTCTCACCATTTCTCTATATTCAATCATTATTAATAGAGTCAGTGTTTTTAACCATGCTTCTCAATTTATAACATGTGTCAATTCATTATGTTCATCGCCGTACAATACAAGACGAGTCTGTGTCATAGTTTCATATGTGATACTCATATAATAACATTTCAACATAGATATATATATATATATATCTTGCGGTAAAACAATCAATTTTAAGTCCATAGAAACCTTACAAAAGATGAGTAATAGAATCCATACTTTCCAAGCTTATCAACAATCTTTAAATCCTGGAATCAATTAACATTAGCTCCATACTCTCTTGATCCTAAGGCGTGCATAAGGACAATTAAAACTAAAGCACAACATACAACCACATTCATAAATAAATCATGTGTAAATCCATCTTATTAGTGTGCCATTAAAGCCTTTATGCAAATCTTTTTTTCTTGAATACCATAGTAAATAATTTTGTCTTAACACAATATAAAATTAAACAAGTAATCTATATGTTTTAGTCCACAATAAGATTTATCAATCACTTAGGATAATATTGGAAAGGTTGCAAGACATTAAGGAATTAGGTGGTGAGCAAAGATAGGTTCTTGGTTCAGGTTAACAGCTGGTATACTATGACAAACTATCAGGTTTACTAGTTTCCAATCTGAAAATTAAAAAATTCATAGAAAGTAAAATACAACTCCGATTTAGGTTTATGATAGCTCGTTAGAAAGCTTAGGATGTCTACTTTTTAAATATGCAAACCAATTTATAAAATTCATTTTAATTTAATCCTAGAATTTCAAGAAATAACCACTGCCCATTGAGGTATTATAAAGTTTATGGAATGTCAAATTTTTCTTTAACCCAAAACATATTATCTTTGTTCAAAATCTTAAAACCATTCCAAAATATAAAGCTTGCATTATATAATCACAATAAACATATTTTCATGAGTTTTATACCAAAATCATCATCAAACCATATCTCTAGCCTTTTTTACAAATAAGGGTGAAAACATGCTTATGTTAAACTTTCTCATTCAAAATCATAAAATCTAAATTATGCAGCAAAATAAATGAACAATTTCAAAGTAAAGATGGTAGATAAGACTAGATTAATTTTCTAAAATCTTACCTTAAAATCTCATTGAAAACTTTAAGTCATCAATTCAAGAGATTAAAGCTCAAGTTTAACTTTAGCATGTGGACTTTTGAACGACATGGAGCTGGGTTTCTCAGGCTTAGAGAGCAGAAGAAGGAAGAAGAAGAAGAGAATGAGAGGAAGACATTTCAAGGAGGAAGGGAAAGATAAGTGTTGCACGGAGAAAAAAAATAAATGTATGGTTTTCTTTGTTGGAGGGCCCGATTGAAGGAAAATAATGGGAAGTGAGAGACAAGTAGGTGAAGCATTAAGTGCATTATGTCTCCTTTGGAGACTTTAGTTTATATAATGCCAAATGGCATTTTAGTAATTAATTTGATGTTCCAAGAACGTTTAGGTAAATTTACTAAATAGATATAGAAAAATTTTAAAAAATTTTGAAAGGGGTATAAATAAATAGGATAAAATAGATTTTAGATGAAATAAATTTTAGTTAGCGCACTAATAATTAATTTAATTACCATATTACCTGTTAAGAAAATAATGGGTGTCACAGGTTTATTTTTGGAGACCAAATATAACCTTTTCTATATCTACGTTTTCACTTAGCAGTATTCTTTTTATACTGTTTTAACTTAAACAATCTAATTTCTGTACTACACGACCTTAAACAGTCTAATTCTTACACTACATTATTCTAATACTGTATAATTTTTTATATTATTATACAGCATTTTTTCTTAAACTGCACTTTTTTTCTTAGTATAATCCTTTACTTAATGCATTTTTAATGCATTAGAAATTATTGGGTGTTACAAATTCCACACTTTGTAAATAATCTTTTTATTTAGTTTTTTCTTAGGCTTAGGAAATGAACAAGAAGAAGAATAAAAGAGGAGAGCTCTGTTGGAGACTGACATAGTAGAGGTTGTTGTTATCTACAGTGGGTAATTTCAATATAAAATTGGATATAATATATGTGATTAACTGTATGATTATTGTTCAATGGTGGCGAATGATCTTTTTACTGGTTTTATTATTATCCTTTCGTAATTATTTATTTTCTTGTGTTTTATTTAATTTAGTTAGTTAGTTAATATTCAAGGCCCTTAAAATGTGTTTTGTATTAGTGTGTCTTAGGTTGTAGTATCGATAATTAATTAATTAGACCTAATCCTCGGTAGAACGATCCTTACTCACCACTTATTGTTTTTAAATTAAAATTGATTTCACTAGCAATTTGATAAAATTGTTTTTTAATTACATGCATCACAATCATTATTTAGTTTTTCACTTTAGATTTTCAAATTTTAATCGCTAATAACTCTTAGCTATAACAGAGGGACCAAAAGTGAATAAACTAATATATTAGCAACTAAAAGGAGACATTTTAAAAAATTACCAGTAAATACTTAACATCTAACTAATAGAGGGACCAAAATTGAAACAAAATAAAAAGATTAGGGACCAAAATTGGATTTTTAAAATGTTGGGGACTAAACTGAAATTAAGGGTAAACTTCAGTGACCGTTTGTGAAACTAACCTAAAATTCAAAAGTACAACTCAAAAACATTTTGCTACCAAATGAGGTTGGCAGCGAAATGAGACTTTTGGCTACCAAAACTATATTTTGGTAGTGAAACAACTAATTTAGCTACTAAATTTTGGTAGCCAAACTTAATAAATTTGCTATCAAATTCTTATTTTGTAGCAAAAAGCTCACTGCATTATTTCTTTATGCAATCATGTAATTTTCTTTAATATATATATATATATATATCACCCCACCTTTTTTTCTTTGTCTAAAATATGTTTTAAAAACATCTACTTAATTTATAATTATATATATAAGAATTAAATTACTCAATTTATAATTATATATATGGAATTAAATTACTCTTGTAGTTATAATATTACAACATATACTATACATCATGTATATATATATGTACGTATATCCACTAGTTAGTAAGGCACGTGTTCATAGACGATAAGTAAGTGTACATCTAATAAAATATAAATTAATATTATGTAACACATCTTTCTCTGTAAAAATAAATAGGTTGTCTTCATTTATTCATGAAAATAAACAATAATATAAAAAAGATGAGTAAAAATTCAAAAAGTACAACATAAAGATATTTTGCTATCAAATGATTATTTGGTAGCGAAACGAGGCTTTTGGCTATTTTGGCTACCAAAATAGCATTTTGATAGCGAAGTATCTAATTTAGCTACCAAATTTTGATAGCCAAATTCATAACTTTGCTACCTAATTCTCAGTTGGTAGTAAAAAGCTCACAACACTATTTTTTATGCAATCATGCAATTTTCTTTTAAAAATATAGATATCACTCAACTTTCTTTTTTTGTCTATAATATGTTTTAAAAACATATACTTAATTTATAATTATATATATAAGAATTAAATTACTCTTGTAGTTACAATATTATAGCATATATTTTACATTGTATAGATGTACATAGATCCACTAATTAGTTAGGTACATGTGACGACCTGTCTTTTTAGGCAGTCACTTAACTTTCTTCAAACATCATTTCTTAAACATTAATCTTACTTACTTAGCAAGAAAAATACTAAAATAATTTTTTTTTCTCTTAACATTCTTTAAAACATTTTTTTAAAACTATTGCAACCTCTATCGCCGTTCAAGTTGAGACATTGCTCAATACTTGACTTTAAAATCATTTTAAATCGTTTCTTAAAACTTACTAAGAAACACTTATTAAATCATTAATTAAAACTTAACTTTATAAGTAAACAAAACATTTTGTAAATATATCATAAAACTTTAAAAACATTTCTTAAAACTGTGATTCTCTTAAAACGTTGAAAACACTATATCGAAGAGTAGATAACCTTTTCTTTGTGTAGCAGAAGTAAACTGTGGTGATATCCATACCTAAATCCTCGCATCTGCCCTCCGCAGCACCGAGCTCTTCAAACAAATCCTACTGGTCACCCTTAGGGCAGCTACCTATAGCATAACGAAACTTTTTATGAGCTTTTGCTCAATAAGTTTAAACATAAACTCACAAATCATTTAAACATGCTTTAAAAACTTTTCTCATAAAAATCTTTCTTTTAAAACATTTTTTTATAAACATTTCTCATAAACATTTATAAAAACTTTTTTCATAAACGTTTTTCATAAACATTTCTAAAACATTTTGTATAAACATTTTTAATAAAACATTTCTTGAATGTTTTTCTTAAAACGTCATTTGTAAACTTTTTCTTGTAAACATAAAAATATTTTTCATAAACATTAAGCGTAAAACATTTCTCAAAATGTCTTTCATAAGCATTTAACATAAATACTTTATAATAAGGAATACAAGCAAATTCATAATGTATGATTTCAATTATGTTTAATTATGAACTTCAATTATGAGCATTTTATGAACATTCTATAAACTTAAACATTTCTTTCTTTCTTAACCTTTATCCTTATTCCTTAACTTTCTTTATCTTATAACCTTTAGTGCTTATACCAATATCTTTAATCATGAGATCATAAACATGATGCTTTCCTTGTGGAAGACTTGAGACCATTGAACATCGAGGTCATGTACCTTACATTTAGGAGATCAAACTTTAACTTTACTTATGCACCTCACATCTAGGAGGTCACAACTTTAACTTTACTTTCAGTACCTCACAACAAGGAGGCTGGTACGACACTTTCTTTATATTATCTTTACTCTTACCTTCTTTTTAACTTGGTGAGCATATCAAATGCAATCACATAATATACAAACACATTTGCAAATCATAACTGTTCTCTTTGAAATTTATTGCATAACAAATGCAACATCAAACTAATTACTTAAACTATAAAACATTATGCATTAGCAAAATGCAAAACATACTTTAAACATAATTTTTGCAAATCCGTTGCAAACTTTTACTTGATCTTTTAAACTTTATGCACATCAAATGTAATCATGCTTTAACATAATAGTTGCAAGTACATTACAAACTTGATTTAAACTGTAAAGCTTTTTGCATAACAAAGGTAAACGTACTTTTAAAAATAATTTGTATAACAATTACAAACACATTTACAAACGTATATATATATAAACATTTAAAACTTTTTTTACTTCATGCTGTAGGTGAGGTCTGAACTTACCCGGACTATGTTCTAGAGTTCTCTATTTCGTTCCTTTTCCTTTCATTAGTTGGCCTCTTGTGTCATGATCAAACGACAGCCGACTTATTAATTAACTTTCTTTTTATCAATCTATTTGATTGATAATAAAACGTAAACATTAAATATTCATTTCTTTTTTGTTTTCATAACTTGGTTTACTATCAATTTTTCCTTTACTTAATTTTGTAACCCACTGAGTTACCATTCTTTCTGCTTAGCTCGGCGACCCATCGGGTTACCCCCTTTTTTACTTGACTTTGTAACCTACCGGGTTACCTTTGTTTTACTAGAACATCCCTTATTAAATTTTTCGTCTCATGTAACGGTTTCATTACTTAACGTATTATAGAATATTTTTTATTTAAGAGTGTTATGCTAAATTAGAGTGTCTGACTTCGTTTAGCCATTCTTTCAAAAATGATGATTTTACCCTTAACGGGTATTTTGTCAACTTCATAACTCTACAAAACCCATTGCTTAAGTTTAATGTTTCATTACTTACATATTACGAAAAAATTCCTGCTAAGGAGCATTTTTTTGATATCGAACGTTTCGGGTCCGTTTTGGCCATTTTCATAAAATGACCATTTTGCCCTTAATCTATTTTTCCTTTATTCTTTCCTTGCCTAAATTTTATATTATTTAAAACTTAGCATCTGCAATTATTTACTATCTACAGTAGTATAGGAAATCAATATTCCCTAGTAAAAACCCAGTTTTCACATAATTTTACGGTTTGGGCTCGAAATATAAAAATATTTACATTTTTGCCCCGGAACCAAAAACGACCACTTTACACCAAAAAGTTTAGTTTTTCACAACGACCAAAACTTTACAAAAGCACTATGGTTGAATTCCAAACATTTCATAAAGTTTTCATTTCTTGAACTTTTGTGCCCAAAATTTTGTAAAATTCATAACTTCTAAACCGGGTAGAATTTTGAAAAAATGTCTATGCTATCTTAATAGTTTCAACGAGTTCTACAACTTTTATGTTGTAACTTTTTTGAAATTCCAACGTTTAGGGGGACTTTATGGTTGATTTTTAAATCTACCGAGAATACCTTTTTTCTTTACAATTTAGTCCATTTTGAAATTTCACCAAAACCCTTACTCTCTTATGTCCATCATCATCACCATCAGCATATAACATAAAATAACCATGCCATAATGTCCATTTACACGCCATAAACCAAAATCATTTCATCAAACACTTGGCATGCTAAAACATAAACTTTTGCTTAATTTCAAAGATTAAGATTTTAGAATTTTTACCAAGAATTCCTCCAAGCTTTCAATCCTCCAATTGTGTAGTTAAACTTGATCAGATTCCTTTGTCATAAACCATGACAAAATTACATTAAAACCCATCCATAACTTTTTAAAAAAAATCACTAAAACCCCAAAAAAAAGTTTAGAAATTTACCTCCAAAGTTGCAAAACTTTGCACTAAAACATTAGAGCTTGCTTTAAGCATGATTTGGAGGCTTGGAAAGCATCAAAATTTGAGTAAGAGTGGCCTTAGGAGGGGAGGGTTGCTAAGGAAGAAATGGTGCATTTTTTTCTTCCTTTCTTCCTATCTTTCTTTCTTTCTTTCCTTCCTTCCTTTGCACATTTTGCTCCTTTCTCTTCTTTTTTTTCTTCCACCGTGGAGACCAAATTGTGGTCTCTTATATTATAAAATCATTCAATTTTTTTTCTTTTTCTTAAATGATGAATCATCACCCTAATTAATTAGGGGTAAGTTGGGCACTTTTGGTTGGGCCACATTAGTGAATGTGGTGGCCAAATCAAAATTCTCAAAGCGTTCCCTTGGTGGGCCCTCTAAAACTTTTTACCTAGTCTAAGTTTATACTAACAATATTTTTCCTATACTGTTGGTATTCTTTTCCATATAGTTCATAAGGTTCCATAACCTCCCATACTTGTTTACATTCATCACATGATGAAATTTCAATATTATCTCACTTTGTACAGTCTAAATTTATACTGACAAAATTTTTTTATACTATTGGTACATTTTCTATACTGCTACAGCATTCCTTACTCATCCATATTCTCCAAACATTATTATTCCTATATTGCTTTAACTTAAATAGTCTAATTTTTGTACTGCTTAATCTTAAACAGTCAAATTTCTACACTGCATTACTTTTGCAGTGTAAATTTCATACTGCATAATTTTATCAGTATACTTTCTTACACTGTATTATTCTAATACTGTATAATTTTTCATATTATTATACAATATTGTATTTTTAATGTATTAAGAATACTTAGGTATTACAACACATGTTTCGTGAATGATAATTACGTGTATATCTAATAAAACATAAATTTATAAGATGTAAACATCTTTCTTTATAAAAATAAATGACTTGTCTTCACTTAGTCATGAAAATAAACAACAACAATAACAACAACAACAATAATAATAAAGACAAGCACAAATTCAAAAAGTGCAACTAAAAAACATTTTGTTATCAAAAGATTATTTGGCAGAGAAATGAAACTTTTGGCTACCAAATCTGTATTTTGGTAGCGAAATGACTAATTTACGTACCAAATTTTGCAGCCAAATTCGTAAGCTGACTACACCATTTTTATGCAATGATGCAAAACTTTTTTTAAATGATATTACTATTTTATTTCTTATTTAAGATATCTTTAACTAAAGACATAAAAATAAATTAAAAAATTATATTTTGATGCCATTTTTTGGTAGCCAAAAGATCTTGGAGTCATATTTTCAGTTTCTAAATATATTTTGGTAACAAAAGGCATATTTTTTAGACCAAAATTTTGATAGTGAAAATAAACTTCTTACTACCAAATTTTTATTGGTAACAAAAATTCCTTAGCGCTAAACTATTTTGGCTTTGAGTCATGTTTTCGGCAACATATTTTGATAGCAAAAGAAATGTTTTTGAGAACAAATATTTAGTAGCAAAGATACACTTTTTGCTACCAAATTTGAATTGTTAGCAAAAAGTCCTTGATACCAAATCATTTTGATTTTATGCCGTATTTTCAGCTACCAATGGTATTTTGATAGTAGAAGACATACTTTTAAGACCAAATATTTAGTAATAAAATCATACTTTTTGTTACCAAATTTTTCTTGGTAGCAAAAAGTCCTCGGAGAGAAACCATTTTGGCTTAGCACTATATTTTCGGCTATCAAACGCATCTTGGTAGCAAAATGCATGTTTTTAAAACCAAATATTTGGTAGCAAAAACACACTTTTTTCTATCAAATGTGTCTTGCTAGCAAAAAGTCCTTAATGTCAAACCATTTTGGTTTGGTGCTATATTTTCGGCTTACAAATGCATTTTGGTAGCAAAAGATATGCTTTTAAGACCAAATATTTGGTAGCAAAAACCACATTTTTTGCTACTAAATTTGTGTAATTGGTAGCAAAAGTCCTTAGCGCTAAACTATTTTGGCTTTGTGCCATATTTGTAGCTACCACATGTATTTTGGTAACAAAAGGCATGCTTTTGAGACTAAATTTTTGGTAGCAAAAACATATTTTCTGTTATCAAGTTTGTAGTGGTGGCAAAACGTCATTAGCGTTAAACTAGAATTGGTTTGGCGTTACACTTTTTGCTATCAAATAAAAATTTGGTAGCAAAAATGTTTAATTTTGCTACCAAATTTGTAGCAGACATTCTATTTTGTTCTATGACTTTTGATTATCAAAATTTTGGTAGCAAAAGCATCTTGTTGCTACCAAAAAAAGTTTGATAGCCAAAAGTCCGTTTTCTCGTAGTGAATATAATTTGCTATATGATATTGAGACGTGGAGATTCACAAGGACATAAAAATTCTATATGACCTAGAATGACAAGTGTTCAACTGGAGTTGGTATTTTATTTAATAATTAACTCCGTTTTTTACTGTCCTTCCAATATTACTTATTATATAATTTAATTTAAATTTAAGAACTTGACAATATAATAAATACTGTGTAAAAAAATACTTGAACAACTAGATGAATTGTCAGAATAATGTTGGCGTCAACCAATGATACAAGAAAATTAATTAGAAAACAGATTTGGATTCATAACAAATTTATCCTCTAAATATAATATCTATGCTTTCTCGCGTTACAACCTGTAGCAATGTTGTTTCATATTTGATGGAATATGACTAGATCGATGAGAGTCACGGTTAGTCTTCTTCTTAAGTTTATTCTGTTGGAAAGGCTCCTCTAGAGAACATTTCCGTTTGTAATGACACTATATACATGGCATGCGTATAAGAGCTGACATCCTAACTGGAGATGAAAAGGAAAGGGACCACTAGACAAGGGTGGTTTAAAATATATATATATATATCAGCAACCACATCATATATCAATAATAATGGCGTCTTAATTTCAACGCTTCTATGTACTTGATCATGACAGCTCCCTTTTGTAAATTGTAACACTCCATTTTTTTTTATTTTTCTTTTTTCCTATTTAATGGTAAATACAGGGTCTAACATTATAAGTGAAGACAATTATATCATTAATAATGTGCTATTTAGTATTGTCACAATGATCGCGACAAGGGGCTCGATATACTAGAAAGATTTATGCCAATTATATGAGGATTGTGGCTAATTAGGAATTAATGATGTGAAGATGTATTTTGTTTTGTTTAATTAAATAAAATATGATAAGAAGAAATTAATATGAATTTTGGTTTATGTGTTATGGTATGTGGTTTATTTTTTTTAACACACATATATATAGATATATAAGTTAAATTGTGTATATAATCGGAAATCACTAAGTTAGATATGTTATATGTTATATTTTATAATATATGAACACATATGTGTTAAGGCCTTAGCCTTAACGGGCTTTTGGCAAGTATTTTTTTGCCAAAAAAAAAGAATTAGAATTACACATAGACCACACAAAAAAAGGATTCTTAGGGTTTTATAAGTAGCACATACTTAAAAACTATATAAAGATCTCCTGTTGGTAATCTTAGACTCACATCTCATTCCTTGCTCATTAACTGGTTTCACGTTTGGTTTTCTTTCATTTTATAAAGGTTTTTGATCTCTTTATTTTACTCATCTTGGTAAATGTATCAATCATTTAACGTGTTTATTTGATGTTTTGGTACGTTAGTCTAGTATTATAATGGTTATTATTATCACATAAATTATTTTATTGTATGTATTTCATGTCAATTTGTGATTGAAAATAGTTGATGATTTATTTATTTTTATTAACCTCTCATTAAACCCTAGATTGAAAATATCATAGATTTTCATATTTTCATTATGTAGATCTTTATAGGTATATTTTATTATTAATTATAATCATTTAATTATGTGTCTACAATTTTAATTGAGATTTTATTAGGTCATGGATTGGTATTGAATTGTTTGAAGCTTTATGCCTTTTTAATGCAAACACCTGACAGCCTTTGTGTTTCAGTCATTTCCAAATCTATATTATTCTATTTATATTTTTCTTAGGATTTCGATGAATTTTTTATCCTACAAATTATTGTCAAAATAAGCGTATAATATTTCAAACTCTTCATTTTGAGTATCGTTTCTAATGCCACCAGTTTTGACTGATTTGGAATTAAAATAAAATTATTATGAATTTTTAAGTGAGTGAAGGTCATTCTGTCTGCTTTTGGGAATTATGCTGTAGGTTCATAAATTGTGATTTTGTGCTTCTTGATATTATTATGTGACAAGGTAATGTTCAATGATAGTATGAGATGTTTATATGTTGTTAATAGTAGTATTAGTTACTTGTGGTTAATATGAATATTTGGCATGAACTCTTTGAAGAAGTGAGCACATCGAAGACCCAAGTCATCGTGTCATCTACTATTGAAGTTTATGTAACTCAAAAGGTAATGTATCTCTTACCTGCAATATGATTGTTTACAATTAAAAAGGTTAATGTTGATGGTATGTTATATAAGACGTTTTAAGATGAAAAACTTTAATAATGAAGAAATGGATAGAAAACACTAAAAGATGATATCATTTTTATCTCATTATTTGATGGATGTTTTGTTTTATGAAAACATATATACATATATATATATATATATATGTTATATCTATATTATTTTGATGTTTTAACAAGGCATTGTATACTTGATGGATGGATGATAATGATGGAGTCCGGTAGCGACCGCTTCATCTTGTAGAGGTTGGTTTGGGGTTTACAGCCTTACTGTTTTCGTGACTAGTATATTATGATGGTATAATGCTAGGGCCCTACTATAGACAGATATTTTAAAGTATTACTATATATATTATTTCAAATATGTATTTACTTAGTGATGAATTTATTTTATTGAAAATGTTTTGCGAGAGTTAGTGTGTTCTTACTAAGCATCATGCTCACTAGATGTTTCTCATATTGTAGCTAGGAACAAGAGTTAGGTATGAAAATGGAGAAGCTTGGTGCGGATGTGTACATGATGGCAGAAACAGAATATCGAAGTAACGCATTCTGAATCAATGATGATTTAAAATCTTATTCAATTATATATAATTGTGTAGATTTTAGGTTTTCATTTATTCTATGAGATTCCACAAGTTAAAGATATTTTATTAAGTTTAAGGTTTTTGATAACGTTGCAACTATGTTTTTATTTTTAGATGAAGTTTATTTGATTTAATTAAAAAGTCATTTTTTTAAAAAAATCAAGCTATGATCGTAGTTCTTTGTTTATTTAGATTCTGTAAAATAGTATTTTATCATAAGTAATAGATTTTATGAGATAGTAACTATAACGTCCCGTGAGGGGGGGTTATATCATGTTAAGCTGCATGAAGAGATTGTTAAAATGAAAATAACAAATAGGTATAACAAAACCTTCAACTTCAACTTCAATGGAAGCAACGCAACGTGAAAATTAGATGAAAAATGGTCGAGGCACGTGTAGGTCACGCTTTCCTTAAAACAGATTCGTCCCCTCCGGTTGTGCACGAGGATTCTACGGACGTCTGCCTCCCAGGATACAACGACTACCAACGGAATCTTAAGCACTATTGGATACCGTTTTCGGCGAACTTGAAACTGTTTTTCTTCTATCACCAAAAATGACTACAACAAAAACTAGATGGAACTTGAAAAACAAAGGAAAAACTCTATGACTTAGTGAGTGCAAATTCTATGCAATTGTGTTTTTTCTCAAACACGTGGAGGAGAGTTCATTATATAGGCTTAGAAAATAGATGTTACAATCCACATTATAATGAGCATTATTCAGAATTTATGTGCATAATGACATTGGTTGCAACCTTCTATTTTCCATGATAATGGTGCTCATTATCTCCCATTAAACCATTGGTTGTAACCCTCCATTTTCCATGATAATAGTGCTCATTATCTCCCATTAAACCATTGGTTGTAACCCTCTATTTCCATGATAATGAAGCTCATAATCACCTATTAATCCATACCTTTGGGTGTTACAACATGGGGTTTATGACCTCCATTAATCTCCACCAATGAGCATCAATTTCTCATTCATCCAATTGCCATTTTTCTAACAATCCCCCACATGAATGAAATTGACAAACTACAGAGGAAAAACAATGACACTACACGATGATAGAGTTCTACGGTTAATATCTGCATAAGATAGGTAGGCGTTAACCCTTGAACCTTCCCTTGTTGAAAGTATGTTTACTTTACTGGCTGACTAGTAGACGCGATGTCCTTGAACTGTTCTGCCATTTGTGTAAACGATAACATACCTCACACAGATATTTTCCTGACACAGTTTCAGTTCTCATGGTTATGTTCATTTTGGCCATGAACATCTCCCTGGTTCTGCAAGAGTTTCTAAAGAATTGAGCCCTAGCAATTCTCCTTTGAAGCGGCCCCACTTCTCTCTCACATAGGTGATTTCTTACTTAAGAGTAACCCATATTACTTCGCTCGAATTCTCAACGTATTCGACGCATAAGAATCATTAAAAGCAAACTGCTTAACCTTTCCCTACGGGTATCACTGTTTTTATTATAGGAATGGGCTGGGGTAACCCCCACAGTGATCTTATTTAGTCTATTCAGTTTAGTTATCCCATTGAACCTAGATCTTGGGATCTCCAGTCAACAAGGTTGGGTTTCCACTGTTTCAACCTATTCTTTTATGGGCTTAAGTCCCATTCCTCTTGATGTTTTCTCAACTTGATCTCTATTCAGTCCTTTGGTTAACGGATCCACAATATTTTCTTTAGACCTTACATAGTCTATTGTCATGACTCCAGTTGAGATTAGTTGTCTAACAGTATTATGTCGACGACGTATATGCCTCGACTTACCATTGTACATCACATTCTGTGCCCTGCCAATAGCAGACTGATTATCACAATGTATGCATATTGCAGGCATAGGTTTAGGCCATTCAAGGATATCCTCCAAGAAATTCCTTAGCCATTCAGCTTCTTCATCGCTTTTATCCAAAGCTACAAATTCAGATTCCATAGTAGATCTGGTTATTACCGTCTGCTTTAAAGACTTCCATGAAACTGCTGCGCCTCCCAAAGTGAATACATATCCACTTGTAGCTTTAGAATCCTGTATATCAGATATCCAACTTGCGTCAGAATACCCTTCAAGAACAACAGGATCTCTTGTATAATGTAGCCCATAACTACGAGTATACCGTAAGTATCTGAGTACGCTAACAATCGCTTTCCAGTGATCATCTCCTGGATTACTCGTGAATCTACTTAGACTACTTACAGCATAGGCAATATCTGGTCTTGTACAATTCATTAAGTACATTAAACTGCCTATCACTCTAGCATATTCCACCTGGGATATACTTTCTCCTCTATTTTTGGACAGATGTTGACTAGTATCAATTGGAGTTCTGGTCACACCAGTGTCATTTTTACTAAATTTGTCAAGTATCTTGTCCACATAGTGTGACTGGCTCAAGATGAGTCCATCAGGCGACCTTTTGATTTTGATTCCTAAAATCACATCGGCAAGTCCCATGTCTTTCATGTCAAACCTAGAGTTCAACATATCTTTAGTTGATTTGATCATCCGATCATTGCTACCCACGATTAGCATGTCATCTACATACAGACAAAGAATAACATATCCATCGTCTGTTCCTTTGACATAAACACACTTGTCACACTCATTAATTTTGAACCCATTTGACATCATAACATTGTCAAATTTCTCATGCCATTGCTTTGGTGCTTGTTTAAGCCCATACAAAGACTTCACCAATTTGCAGACTTTCTTTTCTTGTCCTGGAGCAATACAACCTTCTGGTTGTTCCATATAAATTTCCTCTTCAAGGTCTCCATTAAGAAAAGCAGTCTTTACATCCATCTGATGTACTTCAAGATTCCGCAAAGCGGCAATCACTATGATCATTCTTATGGAGGTTATTCTCGTTACAGGAGAATAAGTATCAAAGTAATCAAGGCCTTCTTTTTGTCTATAACCTTTTATAACAAGTCTAGCCTTATACTTGTCAATTGTTCCATCAGCTTTCATTTTACGTTTGAAAACCCATTTAGAACCTAGCGGTTTACTTCCTGGAGGAAGGTCCACTAATTCCCAAGTATGATTCTGCATGATGGAATCAATTTCACTCTTTATGGCTTCTTTCCATAAAGGACCCTCCGATGACCTTACAGCTTCTTTGAAAGTTTGAGGTTCAGCCTCTAGCATGTAGATCAGAAAGTCAGGTCCAAATGATTTTTCTGTTCGTGCCCTTTTGCTTCGTCTAGGCTCTTCCTCTTCATATTCGGTTTCAACTTCTTGATGATCCTGACTATTCTCTTCAATAGTCTTAAACGTTCGTTTAGATGAACTTGGACCATCCTCTTTGGATTTGCAAGGAAATACATGTTCAAAAAATGATGCATTCCTAGATTCCATTATCGTGTTCCTGTGAATCTCTGGGTTTTTAGATTCATACACAAGAAACCGATAAGCACTACTGTTGTGGGCATAACCAATGAAGATGCAATCAACTGTTTTTGGACCTATTCTCATCTTCTTTGGTGTAGGTACCATTACCTTTGCAAGACACCCCCACACTCTCAAGTATTTGTAAGAAGGTTTTCTAGCTTTCCACAATTCATAAAGGATCTTATCTTCTTTCTTTCGGGGTACCTTATTTAAAAGGTAATTAGCCGATAAAATGGCTTCCCCCCACATGTTCTGTGACAATCCAGAACTTATCAGCATCGCATTCATCATATCCTTTAAGGTACGATTTTTGCGCTCAGCCACACCATTTGACTGAGGTGAATAGGGTGGCGTAACCTCGTGGATAATACCATGTTGTGCACAAAATTCACTAAATGGTTCTACATATTCACCACCACGGTCACTTCTTACCATCTTAATTTTCTTATTAAGTTGGTTTTCAACTTCTTGCTTATAGAGAGCAAACTTCTCTATAACTTCATCTTTGCTTTTAAGCAAATATACATAGCAATATTTTGTGCTATCATCTATGAATGTAACAAAATATTTATTCCCACCTCTAGTTTGAATAAATTTTAAGTCACAAACATCGCTATGTATCAAATCAAGTGGCTCAGTATTTCTATCAATCATTTGGTATGAAGATCTCGTTAGTTTTGCCTCTACACATATTTCACATTTGTGTTTGGGATCAATATTAAATGTGGGTATGTGATTCAAGTTAATTAATCTACGTAAAGTATTATAATTAACATGACCTAGTCTACCATGCCATAAATTAGAAGACTCAAGCATATAAGTGGAAGACTTTTTAATTATATTGATGGAATTGGGCTTAACAGCCATTACATTCATTTTCCACATCCCATCTTTCACATAACCCTTTCCCACATACATTCCATGTTTAGACAAAACCATTTTATCAGCTTCAAAAACCATCTTGAAGCCATGTGAACTCAGCAGAGTTCCAGAAATGAGATTCTTTCGAATATCAGGCACATACAACACATTTTGCAGCTTGACTTCCTTGCCTGATGTCATTTTTAGAACCACCATCCCTTGGCCCTTGATCTCAGATGTGGCAGAGTTACCCATATATAGCTTCTCCCCAACTTCTGACAGTACGAGTTCAACAAAAGCAGCTCTATCACAGCAGACATGGCGTGTGGCCCCAGTGTCTAGCCACCACTCCTTTGGGTTGGAGTCCACCATGTTGACTTCAGAGACCACGGCAGAGAGACTGATGTCTGACACTTCTTGTGTGATGGTGTCCACCACATTAGCCTCTTTCTTCTTGTTTCTCTTTGGCAGCCTACAATCTGCCGACTTGTGACCCATCTTGTCACAGTTGAAACATTTTCCTTGGAATTTCTGCTTCTTTGAAATTCCACCCTTAGGCCCCAGCTTGAACCCCGACTTGGTTTTCTTGTTCTTGGAGCTTTTATCATGCTCCACCACATTTGCTTTGGCAACAGACTTGTTAAAAAGCTTTTTCTCAGATCTTCTATTGTCTTCCTCAATGCGAAGTCGAACAATAAGATCTTCAACGCTCATCTCTTTACGCTTGTGCTTCAGATAGTTCTTGAAGTCATTCCACGTCGGGGGTAGCATCTCTATGATTGCAGCTACCTGGAAAGACTCACTAATTACCATTCCTTCAGCATGAATTTCATGAATGAGTAATTGCAGTTCTTGTACTTGACTAATTACAGTCTTAGAATCCACCATTCTGTAGTTCATGAACCGTCCAACTATGAACTTCTTAGCACCAGCATCTTCTATTTTGTATTTATGGTCCAAAGACTCCCATACTTCTTTGGCCGTTTTTTTCGGACTGTACACATTATAAAGTGCATCAGTCAAGCCATTCAGAATATAATTCTTGCACAAGAAGTCAGAATGCTTCCATGCTTCAACAGCAAGCAAGGTCTGAGCATCTGTTTCATCCTCTCTAACAGTAGGAGGATCCTCTTTCAAGAATCTCGCAAGATTCAGTGTTGTCAAATAGAACAACATCTTTTGTTGCCAAGTTTTAAAATTTAGTCCATTAAATTTTTCAGGTTTTTCATTGTGGTTCACAGGAACTGTAACCGACAAAGGTTGCGTCGAGGTTGAAGCATGGACCCTAGGAGATGGCATCGGTGTCTCAGAAGTGCTCCCAGTTGGAACATTCTCAGTTGGAACAACATTCATGTTATCACCCATTTCTGAAAATAGAACCAAATATTAGTTTCCTTTAAAATAAAAGAAACATATTGATAACAACAAAATGTTAAACAATCTGTTATTAACAACAAATCAAAACAAAACAAATTATATAAGATTGCTTATAGAAATCGTAATATAACTTTATGATATGTATACATGTTTTGAAATAAAACTGTTAGAAACAGTAAACTTACTACATATATATATATATATATAACCGAAGTCTGCAAACAAACATTTAAGATGAATTACAAGCTAAATAATAAAAGCCAAAACAAACATATATTAAAGAAAAGGATATGCACCAACGTTAATGTTTCAAACAATTTATGCATATTGGACATGCACCAACGTTAATGTATCAAACAATTTATACATATTTTAATCAAAATAGTGCGCACACATACACATGGAAATGAAGCAACAATTTACATTAATGAGGAAACAATAACAATACAATGCAACATCTATTTATAATCAACGAAAATGAACGTTTATAATAAATGAGATATTGATATTCATTTAGTTTGTATGTTTTCTAAACTGATATCAATAAATGAGATAGACAATAAAGTCCATAACAAAATATCATATAATACTCAATCTTTAATATATGAATAACATAAAATAAATGTTATAATACGTGAATATAATATGTGAATTTGACTAAACAAATCCCATGCAAACAACTAAAACAAGTTTACTATATGTGACAACATGACATACTAAATTAGTATTACAAATAACTAAAACAACCTCAATGTAACAATTCCAAACATTCATAACAAAAGTATACATTTATAACAATAACAAAACCAATATCAAAAGAAAACCAAACTTATCAAAGTTGAAATGCAATAATGTTCTTACAAACAAATATGCAAGCAAAGAATCTATAAAAAGATGGTTGTACTCAAATTAGCAGAATATTAAAATCTGACTAGAATAAACAATGGATTTGTAATATATGCTAACAAGCAACCAAAATACAAAAAGAAATTTATACGGTTTATTCCTTCATTCAGTAACCTGTTCGTCTTCAAAGGATAATCTGTTTTAAGATTGTTAGTAATTATAACATAGAATATGGATAAAGGAATTGCAAACAATATATTGCATGAATAAAACAAACAAGTTACAAATTTTTCAAAAATGAAAATAACAAATAGGTATAACAAAACCTTCAACTTCAACTTCAATGGAAGCAACGCAACGTGAAAATTAGACGAAAAATGGTCGAGGCACGTGTAGGTCACGCTTTCCTTAAAACAGATTCGTCCCCTCCGGTTGTGTACGAGGATTCTACGGACGTCTGCCTCCCAGGATACAACGACTACCAACGGAATCTTAAGCACTATTGGATACCGTTTTCGGCGAACTTGAAACTGTTTTTCTTCTATCACCAAAAATGACTACAACAAAAACTAGATGGAACTTGAAAAACAAAGGAAAAACTCTATGACTTAGTGAGTGCAAATTCTATGCAATTGTGTTTTTTCTCAAACATGTGGAGGAGAGTTCATTATATAGGCTTAGAAAATAGATGTTACAATCCACATTATAATGAGCATTATTCAGAATTTATGTGCATAATGACATTGGTTGCAACCTTCCATTTTCCATGATAATGGTGCTCATTATCTCCCATTAAACCATTGGTTGTAACCCTCTATTTTCCATGATAATGGTGCTCATTATCTCCCATTAAACCATTGGTTGTAACCCTCTATTTTCCATGATTATGAAGCTCATAATCACCTATTAATCCATACCTTTGGGTGTTACAACATGGGGTTTATGACCTCCATTAATCTCCACCAATGAGCATCAATTTCTCATTCATCCAATTGCCATTTTTCTAACAGAGATTAATTAATTTCATGATTTTATCGACTAATTTTGGAATTAGTCTTTTCGATAGACATAGGGCCCGTTTGTTTCGATATTCAAATCACGGTTCGAATCATTTTGCTACAGTATTTTTGTGACGACCCGCCTTTTCGGGCAGTCACTTACTTACTTAAACATCATTTCATAAACAGTAATCTTACTTACTTAGTAAGAAAAATACTGAAATAAATTTTTTTTCTTTAAACGTTTTTTAAACTTTGAAATCACAACATTAAACAATAAAAAACTTTTTCTTTACATAGCGGAAGCAAACAGTGATGGTATCCATACCCAAATCTTCGCATCTGTCCTCTGCAGCACCCAGCTCTTTTAACGGGTCCTATTGGTCATCTATAAAACTACCTACAACATAAAGAAACTTTTTATGAGCTTTCGCTCAGTAAGTTCAAACAAAATCTCACAAAGCATTTAAACATGCTTTAAAAAAAAAAACCTTTCTAGAACGTTTCCCATAAACGTTTTCCTAAAGCAATTGCTATAATGTTTCTTATAAACGTTTTTCACAAAATATCTAACATAAAGTAATCCTCAGATTGCTCTTCATAACGTTATTCATGTTTTTATAAACATTTAATACAAAACATTCCTCAGAATGTTTTTCATAGCAAATAAATGTTATACAATAAACAAATCAAATACAATCACAATGCATGCTTTAATTTATGCTCAATTATGAACTTTCGATTATGAGCATCTTATGACCATTTTTTTCTTACTTTGACTTTCTATCCTTGTTCCTTTTATTCTCTTATCTTACACTTTAACTTTCCACCTTTTGTTCATTAACTTTCTTTATCTTATAACTTTTAGTGTTCGTACCAACATCTTTAATCATGAGATCATAAACGTGATGCTTCCCTTGTGGAAGACTTAAGGCCATCGAACTTCGAGGTCGTATACCTCACATCTGGGAGGTCAAACTTTAACTATACTTTTATGACCTCACAACGAGGAGGCTAGTACGACACTTTCTTTTCAACTTTACGTTACCTTCTTATTAACCTTAGTGAGCACATCAAATGCAACCACATCATATGCAAATACACTTATAAATCATTGCTTATACTATAAAACCTATTGCATAACAAATGCAACTTAAAATGCAAACACATTTGATAATCATAATTTGTACTCTAAAACTTATTGCATAACAAATGCAACTTATTGCATAACAAATGCATCATATAACGCAATCACATTTTACGAATCATAACTTTTATTCTGAACTTATTGCATAACAAATGCAACATATTGCATAACAAATGCATCATATAACGCAATCACATTTTGCGAATCATAACTTTTATTCTGAAACTTATTGCATAACAAATGCATCTTATTGCATAACAAATGTATCATATAACGCAATCACATTTTGCGAATCATAACTTTTATTCTGAAACTTATTGCATAACAAATGCAACATATTGCATAACAAATACATCATATAACGCAATCACATTTTGCAAATCATAACTTTTATTCTAAATCTTATTGCATAACAAATGCAACATATTGCATAACAAATGCATCTTATTGCATAACAAATGCATCATATAACGCAATCACATTTTGTAAATTATAATTCTTCTTTGAAACATATTGCATACAATGTAACATATATCACAATCACATATTGCATATTATAACTTTTATCCTAAAACATATTGCATACAAATGCAATATATATCGCAATCACATGTTGCATATCATAGCTCTTATCCTAAAACATATTGCAAACAAATGCAATATATTACGCAATCATATATTGCATATCATAACTCTTATCCTAAAACATATTGCATACAAATACAATATATTACGCAATCATATATTGCATATCATAACTCTTATCCTAAAACATATTGCATACAAATGCAATATATTACGCAATCACATGTTGCATATCATAACTCTTATCCTAAAATATATTGCATACAAATGCAATATATTACGCAATCACATATTGCATATCATAACTCTTATCCTAAAATATATTGCATACAAATGCAATATTTTACGCAATCACATATTGCATATCATAACTCTTATCCTAAAATATATAGCATACAAATGCAATATTTTACGCAATCACATATTGCATATCATAACTCTTATCCTAAAATATATTGCATACAAATGCAATATATTACACAATCACATATTGCATATCATAACTCTTATCCTAAAATATATTGCATACAAATGCAATATATTACATAGCAATGCTTCATAAAACTTATAACTTACATTATAACACATTATGCATTGTCGAAATGCAGGATTTATACTAATCCTATTTCGTATCTATGTTGCACATCTGCATCTAGATCATAATTTGGTACGTAAAAACTGGTTAGTAAGTTCATCTTTTTATTGTTCAGTCTATAGCTCTTTTATCATCTAGTCGTTCTAGACTAGTGACAATGTTGATTTAAAACATGTTTACGTACCTGTCTGAAAACTTCTAAGGGTCATAACAGCGCTTAACTTTCTATATCTCTCTTGAACATGTCTAGCCTTTCCTGGGGGTGCAATAAAAGGAAAAACTAGCTTTTATCTTCTTCTTCTTCTTCTTCTTTTCGTATTCATAAAGTCTCTGTCCTGACTCTGCTCTTGTGACTTCGCTGTCGGTCACGAGAAATTTCTAAATTTTACTTGATTATCTAAATCGTTCTCACGATTTCTAATCGAACATAGGGTGTCTTATAGTAATTTTTCTAGTTACCTATAGGCAACTTGAAGATTATATCCTTAATGGATTTCTTATGGACCTTATTGTGCATATCCGTTATGCACTACATGGTATTGTACTTATATACTATGTCTTGTTACACTATAGATAACAAGCATTAATCATAACATTCTTATCCATATTATTTGCTCGTATAAGTATTATACTTGCATATCATATTCATAAACATATCATACATATACATGTCATTCATACCATACTTCCACATTTCATGCTTTCATATATTACTCATATTCATGTCGTTCATATCATACTTTCACATTCATGCTTTCACATATTATTCATACTCATGTCATTCATATCATACATCCATTTGTTGTTCATACTTTCATATCGTGGAGTTGCTATACATTTTTCTTCTTTGAATAGCAACTATTTCATATTATATCCATGTAATACTTTAAGTCATGTCACATGTATAATACACTCACCAATCATAGTTCATAACGTTCATGCATATCAATATGCAAATAAGCTTCAAACATAACGGTTGCAAATTCATCGCAAACCTTATTTTGTACTTTAGAACTTTTTTGCATAATAAATGCAAATATACTTTAAAAATAACTTGCCTAACCATTGCAAACTCATTTACAAATGCATATGGATGTATTAAAACTATTTACTTCATGCTGTAGATGAAATCTGAACTTACCCGGACTATGCCCTAGCGTTCTCTATTACGTTCCTCGTTCCTTTTCCTTCCATTGGTCGGCTTTTGTGTCCTGATCATACGACAGCCGACTCATTAATTAACTTTCTTTTTATCAATCCACTTGATTGATAATAAAACACAAACATTAACTATTCATTCCTTTTTCATAACTTGGTATACTATCGGTCTACCATTCTCTTTACTCAACCTTATAAACCATCAGTTTACCTTTCCTTTAATTAGCCTTGTAACCCACCGGGGTTACATTTCCTTTTAACTTTGTAACCCATCGGTTACCTCTCGTTTACTTAAAACATCTCTTATTAAATCTCTGGTCTCACATAACCGTTACGTTACTTAACGTATTATGAAATATTTTTTGTCTAATAACGTTATGCTAAATCAGAGTGTTCGACTCCGTTCTAGCCGTTTCCTTTATAATGACGATTTTACCCTTAACGGGTTTTTCGTCACCCTGTAACGTTATAAAACTCATTCTCACATAAAATAGTGTAACAATCACTAATCATGCATTTCATAACTTTTTATGAAAGCATCTAAAATAATTTATTCTAAAACAGTTCATACTGTAAGCGAGATTCCTACTTACTTGAACTCCAAGCTAAGCAGATCCAGTTATATCTCGCTGTATCTACAATATGCAAAGCATCCTCTGTAGTGCTCATCGAGCGACCATGAATAGCTGAGAATGCTTCCTGGAGATCATACATTCTTGAAACGGTCATTCTGGACTCCGATACTGCTGTTTGAATCGCCTCGATTCGCGCGCAGTTGGTACCAGATGTTTTTCATCGGAGTGGAATTTGCTCAAACGGAGGTCACCATTGCATTCAGAGCATCAAAACGAGTCAGGAGGCAGTCTCGGATCTTCGATCGGAGATCCGGATCATAAAATCCCAATTTGGCCTTTGATCGACCGTTGGCCGACTTTGACCGGCGTTGACCGGCGTCAATCGGGGTCCTTTGGCAGCTGGGCTCGGGCCTACCTCCCCTAAATCGACCCTTCTGAGTCCAATGGCAGGATCAATTTCACCTAATTCTGCCTCTAACATAGTGGGTCAGAGCTCGACATTGATGGCAAAAATGGAGGCTCCGATGATGGCTTTTCGGCGATGGAAACCTGAAATTGGCTGAGGGCTTTTGCTACCCATCCTCCTATGAGCATTTCCCCTCATCCAAATTGAAGAAACGTGGCTGGGAAGAACAAAAACCGAGGCTCCCGCGGCGGTTGACGGCAGCGTTGGCAGTTCTCCGGCGAAACGGGCTCCTTCTGTGCAATTGATCGAGGGGTTTTACTCCCCTTGATCCTCTGAACTCATTGGGAGGGGTGGTGTCGGCCACCTCCTCCGTCAAGGAGGAGTTCCACCGTGGGGCGGTGGCGCACGGCGGCGATAGGCGGGCGGAGCAATCTGGCCGTTGTTGAGCTGCCACCAAGGGTGGGTTTTGTTCCTCTCATCACGGTGGTCGTGCAGGAACAAAAATCACGTCGATCGAACGTCGGATGGCAAAGATATCTTGTCGAAAAGAAATGGAAAGTGGCGGCTCGTGAGCCTTCCTCCGGCGGCGTTTTGGGCGGCACGGTACCTCGTTGGACTCAGCTCGTCGAGAGCTTTCCATTGGTGCGGGAGGTGTCGAAAAATAACGTCGGAATCTCAAACGAGATTTGAGGAGAGAGAGAGAAAATGTAGAGAGAGAAAGACCCGATTTTTCTCTCAATTTTTTGATTTTTTTTCTTTTTTTTTTCTTTTTTTATAAAACAAAATTATGGTCCACACAGTCCAATTCTATAATGCATGACCTTAAACAGTCAAATTCTTATACTACTTTGCTCTAATACTGTCACAACCCTCCCTTTCGGGCTGTGATAAAACTCTTTCTTACTTACTTTAGGGCAAAAATTTAGGAAATTTTTTTTTTAAACGGAAATAAATATTGACTTACATTAACTTTGATAACTCCCAAAATACTTTCACATACTTGTATTTACATAATTAATACTTTTACTTTCATAACATCTTTCTTTTTATCATTTCATATCAAAATAACTTTAAACATGCGTGGCGGAAAACATTACAGCAGCGGACTCCATACCCAATCTGCACACCTCATCCGTCCGCCAGCTCATCATTACGACTCATTCTGACCTTTTTGTCGGAATACCTACAGCATGAAAAACTTAATGAGCTAACGCCCAGTAAGTCCCATAAATCCCACATGGATATTCACATGAATGCATGAATCAATTATGCCTTCTTATAAACTTTCTTTATTCTCATCATTTCTTATCTTTACTAGGGCCCAAGTGTTCGTATCATTGTGCAATTTCATTTAGGTCTACGTAACACCGTGACTGTAACATATCCTTTAAACTCCCCTTGAATTAGGAGCCGGTACGACACTTTTCTTAATTTCTGGCGATACATTTACCAGTCCATTTATTATGGTTGACATACCATGCATGAAGTGATAATCACATATTATCCATGAAACATAAATTCTCTTGCATAGCATAGTATACACAGGTACTTACTTTTTATACACACTGGTACACATTAATATACGCACAGGTATATAGCATAATGTACTCATAGGTACTTAACATAAAATGTACACACAAATACCTACTTTATACATACTCAAGTATTTATCATTGTACACACAGGTACGAAATCATGATACACATGTTCATTTTCATTATTGTACACATAGGTACACAATATATTATACACACAGGTACAAAATCATGGTACACATGTTCATTTTCATTATTGTACATACAAGTACATAACAGCTTGTACACACTGGTACACATTAATATGCTCACACTTATTCATACATGACTATACCCCTAGGTATTCATATCATGGGAAACATACAAGTTTACACTTAATTATACGCACAGGTATACATATATATACATTCTTTCTAAACCTACATTTCATACTGTAGGTGGGAAGGATACTTACTTGATGCGAATGTCGGGCAACTTAACCTTGATTTCTCTTCTCCTAGACTCCTAGGATCCTGTTGGCCAATTACAAAGCCATTAGCCAAATTTCACTATGTTTCGATACGAAACATACGTTAGTTAATAAATTGAGTTGCATTACTATGTACAACTCTAAAAACCACTGGTTTTTTTCTTATTTCTATCTAACTTTACCCTATCGTTTCTAACGAAGGGCGGGAACCTTTCTAGTCGTTTTCTTATTCCATTGAAAACATTTTAAAACGGTTCGGGTTATTTGGACAAAAATGACAATTTTGCCCTCCGTAGGTCCACTAACCTACCCGAACTCGATTTCGTTATTCTTACGAAAATAACCATATACTAATTTCAAAATAACACCCTAGTAGGTCAAATCTCTTTATTTCTCAATTATGCCCCATTTTCATAAAACTTTACGGTTTAGTCCCTGAGCTGAAAATTTTAACGATTTTACCCCTGGGACTAAAATTTACTTCTTTGCATCAAAATTTCCTATTTTTCTCAAGGATAGTTTTTACTTAAGGTACCATACCTTAAATCATTTGCAAAAATAACATTTTTGCCATTTAACACTTTTTTCACTTTTAATATATTCTTGAAAAATCAAAAACTCACAAACGATTGAGTTTTTAGACAAACCGTTCGCGTAACCTAACATTTTCATCGAGATATACAACTTTCATGTTTTAACTTTTCCCAAAATCTCACTGTACAGGGGCGTTTTTGACTATTTTTCAAATCTGCCGAGAATGAACTTTTTCTTTCAATTTAGTCCCTTTGGCATTTTTACAAAAATCCATTTCAAACTTGCAATTCTACCCCTGCAGAAACCATTCCATGCCTTAATCCACACATTCTCATGCTCAAACATCACTTTCACAAAGTCAAACATCAAAATTACAAAAATAATGCTTTTTGCAAAAATTACCATTTTGCACTATAAACCAAAGTTTCACAACTCAAACTTGCCAATCATCACATATACATAAAATTCCAGCAAATACATGTTCAAAACCCCTCATGGGTTTGAAAGAATAAAATCAAAACAAAATTCAAGACTTTAAACTTTAAAACTTACCCAAATAACACTTTTTGCATTTCTAGCCTTCAAAGGCTTCTTGAACTTCTTCTTGGACTTCCTTTTCATGCAAAAATAGCATGGATTAATCTTTGCCCTTTACCCATGAAAAATCCCTTGAAAACTCATGAAAAAGTTTAGGATTTTACCTTAGAACTTGTGGGAAATCCTTGTTCTTGCTTGTAAAACTTGTTTGGGGTTATTTTTGCAAAGTTTGGGGGCTGAGAAATTTTTTTAGAGACCTGGACATGGCTGTCGAATCTCGGAAGGAAAGAAAGGAAGTGAATTTTTGTGATAGCTTTGCCTTAAATGCATCCTTATCACATTTGGTGACTCATGGTAACCCATGAGTATACCACTAGGTGTCCTCATCTTATTGGGCCACATTGCATGGCTTGTTGGCCCAATAGAATTCAAGCAAATGTCCACTTTGTGGAGTTAAAAATTTATACTGTGTAATTTTTCACCACACAGTATTTTTCCTATACTGCTGTGGTCAATTCAGTGTATTTTCTATCCTTAGACTGTATAAAAATATTTAACTTACTTTTCGTTTACTTTTTGAGGCCAATCATAACATTTTTCGTATCTGCGTTTTCATTTAGCAGTATTCTTATACTGCTCTGACCTCCTTTCTACCCCCGGTTAGGGTTAAGACAACCTCTATGTCCTATTTACATTCTAATCATTCATTCGTTTATATCACAATTTCACAATTAATTGTGACATGAAATTCATTTTATGGATATTATGTACAAATCTCTGAGTCATCAAACTCATAAAATTTGTATTTTATAATATCCACCATTGCATTACATATGCCATAAAATTTGCAATCAATGCTGCTCATTCATATTTTATTGTAATTTTCACATAAATTACAATTTTTACAAAATTTGACATTTTTAAGAATAAATTCATTAATTAAATCTAATTAAATATTAGGTTTTATTGATGACGTTTTCTCGGTCATTACAAATACTGTATAATTTCCTGTAATATTATACAGTATTTTCCTTTAATTGTACTTTTTATCTTAATATAATCCTTAATTTAATGTATTTTTAATGCATTAAAAATCTTAGGTGTTACAATTTTCTCTCACAAAAATTTAAATCTTCATTCAAATACTCTATTCAAATACTTGAACCAAACGGGTCCATAGTATACTCGCAATTAATCCATGAAATTAGATATCATCTTATAGGTAAGCTGTTTAATCAGGAAGTATTACCTTCACAGTAATCATTTATCATAACAAACTGCAATTGTACCAAGGTTATCCAAGGGGGAAAAAATAGAACTTAGTTAGCAGTAACAGCACAGTATATTTAACTTTTGGTACTTAATTATTTCATTATATTTGCTGCAACATGCCAACTTGAATGATCATGCACTTACTCATATGTTACCAATGTCAAGAGATTCTTAAGTTTACTGTTCTATTCATGTACTGTATTTAAATTCCGGAAGATTGGGAGATGGTTAATGAGTCTGGGACAGGTTAAGAGGAATAAAAGATGTCAATTATGGAATTTTCCTAGAAAAGGAAAAAAAAAAGGGACATGTGTTGGTAATGGGTAGAGTGTCCCTTGCACGTGGGAGTCAAAATCATGGCACTGAGAACCCAGCTTGTGAAATCTAGGATTATGCACACACACACACACACGGATACTTCTAGAAATGTTTTTGTTAAGTGTGATGATATATATATATATACACACACACAGAGATACACACGTATGTATGTCTCTGTATATATATGATGCCCAGTTGGCAACAAAAGGGGGACAAGGGGACCCCTATATATTTAGGGTTTTGCTGGCCTTGTTTTTTGGTCTCATTAAGCAAAAACTCGGCCCATTGAATGTGACAAAATAATAGAGTACACGCATTCTACGGGAATAACCTTGCTTTTGCAATGTGTCATGATATATTCTTACTCTGAAATTCTTCCTCTTCGATCTCGGCCCCTTGAATGTGACAAAATAGTAGAGTACACGCATTCGACACGAATAATCTAACTTTAGCAATGTATCATGATATATTCTTACTCTGAAATTCTTCCTCATCGATCATGACTTGTGTCACCGGTCTGGTCCCTTCAATTCTATGGTCCAACCTATTTTGTTTTCCTCTCTCTCTCTCTCCTTCTAAGGAGATTGATAGACGAACCGATTGGTTCATCTAGCTACGAAATTCTTTTAATAGAATAGACCTGTTTTACTTTATACAAATTTTTAACCATTTTAGTATACATTTCAATAAAATATATCATTCTAGGTATTCCGTTTAGGGCATGTTTAGTACATCGTATTATATTGTATTATATTGCATTGCATTGCATTGCATTGTATGGTATTATATATAAAAAATATAATATAATACATTATAATATAATATAGTGTGTCAAACAAACCTTAAGTTGTTTTTCTCTTCCCTCGTTTATGTGCGGCTGTGAGACATTAATGATTTCATAATTACCACCCAATTATTTTAACATATTTTTCGTTTATTCTACTTTTCTCCATTGGATGATTGACTATATAACTCAAGGATGACAGTCTCCTTCAATTTTTTTTTAAAAGGATGACTATCAGGCACACGAAAGTACGTCGACTGAGTAAAATTTTCTGGTTTTCATAACATATGTTCCATTAATTATGTAGTCATGATTGTAACCAAAAAAAAAAGTTTTGAATTACTTGCAAATAGCTCATGTGTGCCTAGAATGAATGGTGAAATTCAGAAGGTTGTAAATAGCCACATTAAACTATCGTTAAAAAAAAAAATCAAGTCAAAATATATGTGCAACTGAAATTCAATAGGATACTCGAACGTTTTTAAAAAAGAGTCATCGCTAGTAGGTATTTTCACCAGCAGTGTATTTTTTTAAGCCTTAGATATGATTAAAATCACATTTTTCAATATATCTAACTGCTGATTACTTTTCTGGTACATATGGGAGAAATCTCCTTAATTAAAAAATAACGGGAAACAACGGCTTGTATGGTACGTGGGTTCAAAATGGTGGGGTTTTAAACATTGTGGGCCGAAGTAGTTTTAGACTTATGTGGTTTAAAGTTTTGAACTGCTAAATGTAAAGATTTAAAATAAGAATAAAACATTATATTAGAGAATTGGTGTTTAAAAAATTATAGTTTATAAAATAAAGAAGATACAAAAGGTTTTTACGGTCGATAATAGTTCAAAATGCTTAGAACGTAAAGGGATGTTAAGTTTTCAAAACTAAAAGCCTGTTTGATATTAATTAACTCTAACCAAATTTTTAATTAAGAACAATGTAAAGCTCTTTCATGCTATAATAAAAGAAAAAAAAATTACTATAATATAAAGCTCTTATATGTTACAGTATTTACAGTTTTAACCAATAATTTTAACTATCATACCAAATATCCTATAACATTTTAACCTATTTTAAATGATTTTCACCATTTTAAACAATTTATTTATTGCTCTTATGCTTGTTTTTATGGGCTAATAGGTTTAAAACCACTTAAACGTGCAAATGCTTCATAAATTCGGTTGAAATGTAAAAAGGCAAAAAAAAGCTCCGAAAAAAGACCATAACAGTCTTGTGCAACACGTCCACATGGAGTATAATGCCAAATTAAGGGGACATTTGGACACGCAACGGAACCAGGTGGTCCCAGTTTTCAGAGAGTTCCAGCCCCACTATTTCCGATTTCCCATGTGGCCGATGCCTATCCCGTCAGGCATCCCACCAATGGCATTTTGCCACGTCCGCAGGAGGCCCTCTGTTCACATGTGAGCGGTTGTAAGAATGGGAGCGAGACTTCGCTGTGGGGCCCTCTACTCCACTAGTTCGCTGGACCACCGAGTCCCGCTGAGTCAGAGTCCAGCCGAGTTCAGAGATTTCGCGTTATCTGAGCCGACAGCTCACATCTAGCTAGGCACAGAAGAATAAAGAAAGCCAAAAATGACGCAGGTGAGGGCAGAGAAAGGCATTTATTGAGATTTTGACATTCTAGAGAAAGAAAATGAGAGGAGAGAGAGAGATGGACCACTACTTTACCACCCAGGCCCAAAAAACGTTGGGGCCCACGGGGTTACTGAGGGGAGGCTCACTTGGTTAACCGTTGGGAGATGATTGTGTATTTGTAAAAGTGACAGATAAGGCCAGTTTTGGATGTATTTGTTCCGAAATTTGAAATCTTATACCTTTGAAAAAAAAATTGATACATTGATTTTATAATTTGAAATGGAAAAAAAAAAAGAACAAGAAAGAATACTTTCAAGGCTCTAATTTGGCATGTCGTTATGGAAAAAATGGAGTTGTTGGAGAAATGGTTTTGTAGGATTTTTTAAAATTGTTATTAATATAATTCGATTGAATCATGACTATATATAGAGCCCGAATTATTAAAGTTTTGATTTAATTTGTCTACAAATTATCTCTTGATGTGAGTTTTGATGTCGGCTATATTAAATTTGAGGAATCCGATTGCTATTAATGATTTGTGGAACAATAATAGTACTCATCCTATCTCTTGCAACTACACGTATTGAAAGTCAAAGTTTGGATGCTCCAATTTTTTTGAAAAATATTCCAAAACAAATCGCCTAATGCACACATAAAATGTGTGTGTGTGTGTGTGTTTTTTTTTAATATTCATTATATGAGAGTACTAGTTTTATCATCCTCAACCAATTATAAGATTGGTTTCTTAATCATAGAAAGATCTAGTAGTTGATTATTCTATCATCATCTATCCATAAAATCATTAGATCTACAGGTGATTAGGGAGAACAATTATGTTAACATTCTTCTTTATAATTTATACGCACACAAAAATAATACATTGTAATAAAGACTTATATCTCTCAAGACAAAAGTATCTCAATCTCGCAATTAATAATTGTCTAGAATTGAAGATTAGACTGCATCATCACCAACTTTTCTGATAACTACAGCAGTCCCAACTAGTGTGTGTGTGTATATGAAGATATAGAGAAACCAATATTCAAAAAACAGTGTGCCAATGGCAGCTATATGTACTAAAAACTTCGGATAGAGAGGGAGTTTTTTTTTTTTTTTTGAACGTGTGTTTATGCCAAGCCATATGTTTTGTGGTTCAATAAATATATCAGTTTGGTAAGTTTATTTATACATAATATGTATATAATATTGCATTCAATTATGTATTTTAGTCACTTTTTTTTATTATTGATCTGTTTTTGGAAAACCTTTGTGAATGATATCTTTGAGGAAATTTGATGTTTATGTATATTTGGGTTGGCTTGTTTGATGATCTGCAGAGAGAAAGGGGTGAAGAAAAACATGATGGTTGACAAGTATATGTAAGAGGAGAGATACTAAGCAAATTGCAATGGGAACCCATTCACTGAGCTGTAATGATGGGGTGCATGTGGGTAGGACTCAGAACCCAGCTGATATCCATCTCTTTCTCTCCAGATTTCTCTCTCTAGCAACTATATTATAAATTCAAGTGTTACACCCAAAAACAAAAATTTAAAATATTAATATAAATATAACAAGACCAAATAAAAGAAAAATAAAGGGTAAACTAGGATGTGATGAGACAAATTCTATTAGCCAACTTGCTTTTTTGCTTCTGCTATCTTCTTCCCTGACTGTCTTTCCTGCCTGCCAACAACTTTCATGTTCTAAACTTCCCACTAATAGTTTTGTGTTCAAAATGGCAATATTTCAAATTATGATCAACTCTAGTAGTAGCAGTACTGTGATTGCAGGTCATTTTAAGTTATTTTTTTATCTATATATGGATACCTTTTTTGCTGTTGGAAATTGTACTTTGACCGTTTACCATATATTATTCTGCTACTTTTTTCTTTTTCTTTTTTCTGACTCCTGTCTTAAAATTTTAATTCATAAATGCCCAAACATGGGGTTAAATGATGTAAAATATTCTAAGCTAGAACTAGACTTTTTTTTTTCTTTTTCAAAAGAAGAGAAAAAAGTGGAGTTAATTTTTATAGAGTTGTATCATTGTTCTTTACACGTCTAAGGCAGTATCTTAGAACTACAAGGTGCTGGAGAGTCATATACCATCATCAACAAAGTAGTTCTGTAGTAGAAAGGGAAAACAGTAATTGTCATCATTATAACTATGATTAATAGAAATCTTTTTAAAAAGCTAGCGTGGTTCTGTAAAAAGATGCTCTTTACTCCAGGTAGAACTTTTTACTCTTTTTTTCACACACTTTTACAGTGCGCGCATGGAATGGCATAAACAACCTAAAAAAGGAGGGTTCAGAACTTTCCCCCACTAAAACAATACAAAACAATTGATTTCGTAACGATACAAAGTGCTAGTCTGAAATCTCATGCTCCCCATCTGCAAAAATATACTTACACACCCCACCAAACTGACCACAAAGCCTTATCTTTTCCAAACCCATTATACTTCTTTCAACTATGGAAAATATATTTTATTTGAATTCATATTATTATATATGTATAGATTGTTTACAAGTACAATTACCAATATTTGTTGTATTATATATGTAATATTGCACCTTTAGTTTTTGCCTATCTATATATATAAGCATGCCTATCAACGAACAGAAAGCTATAGACCAGTATGGATCCTCCATTGCAGCTCACAAAGGTACCGAGATTAGAAAGGCTTTTCTCAATCCAGTTTCTTTCTTTTTATTTTGTACCCTCCAATCCCAGAAAATAGAACTAAGCAAAGAAAACCCAATAAGTCTCTGTTTGTTATTATTATTATCTTTTCTGTTTGTTTCTACTGATCTTTTTGTTGAAATCCATGCTTTTTTTTTGGCTGATGAAATTACAGTTTATGAATTCTTGGAGTTATTAATGTTTTGAGTTTCTCAGTGGTTAATTGTCCCCTTTACACGGCGGAAAACTGACGTAATTAGCGATGGTTATTTTGTTTCTTTTTGTTACAGTTTTGATGACATCGAATCATTAAAGATGGCGGCTAGTGGCAAGTACCCGAAAATGTACACAAACTTGTGATCATAAATAAAAAGCTGAAAGCTGAGGTGATATTTTTCGTCTGAATATATATAGCATCAAAGATATAGTACAGCTAAATTATTTGGTTGTGGCAGCTGTATCTGCACTGGAAATATGTCCCCTCCAATAATTTTCTCTTCATTATTTATTTGTTCTATTATATATATATATATATATATATATATATATATTTCCTCATAAAATCCTTTCAAAATATGATATTTGCCATGACACTCCAAAACTACTATAGATGTAAATATGTTTGTTTATTAGCAGCTTATATTTTGCCTTATTGTTATGGATATTTTACAGGCAGGCAAGATTTTTCTTTGATACATATATATATATATATATCAATGGAGGGTGATTTGTATTCATCAGTACAGGCTGTGACGAACACGCCTTCTCCCTTATGGCCGGGAAACCATAATATTCAGCACGATATCGATGAAAACTTCCTCATGTCCAGCTCAAGATCAGAGCTCCAGAAAGCAGCAACTCATCATAATTCAATATCATCACATGCAGTTTCATCAGGAGATGTTATTTCAAATTTGAGCTTCTCATCACAAATATCGGATCACGATCAAACGACGGTGTTTGCGAAATCGGTGACAAATAATTGGCCGGGACAGGCTTTGAGAACATCTGAATTGATCTCATCGAATTACGTGATGATGAATAGCCCTTTTAGTGGCTTCATGAGCACTGATTATGGCAATACTATCAATGGACAGTCACAAGTTGTGATCAACGGCAAGGCTCCGGTGCAAACGACATGTTCTCTCGAGTCCCTGGATTGCTTACTCTCCGCCACTAACAGCAACACAGACACTACTTCCGTCGAAGACGATGACGGGATTTCGATGATTTTCTCCGGTTGTCGGAACTTCTGGAACAACAACAACAACATCGAAGCAGCTGCGGCAGCCAGCGGTGCAGTCTCGTCGGGCGAGTCGGAGGCTAACAACAACAACAATGTCGTCATTTCGAGAAACAACATTAGTAAGAAGGTTGATCACGAAAGTACAACTACAGTATCTCAGAGTTCCATCAAGTGCTCCACAAAGAGAAGCAACAGTTACTTCAATCTTCTTTGCACGGGTAATATCAACAATTCTTCTTCCAGCGAAGGCGGGTTTAAGCTAATCTCGGAGAATTTGCCAAGAACGAATAAGAAGCCGAGATCATCGGAGAAGCAGCAGCGTCCAGTACCAAGCTCATCTAACATCAATTTCCAACAGCCAAGCAAATCAATGTCTTCTTCGGTCGAGCACGAGCCCGATCCCGAGGCCCTTGCGCAGATGAAGGAGATGATTTACCGAGCGGCAGCTTTTCGGCCGGTGAACTTGGGGTTGGAGATAATCGAGAAGCCAAAGAGGAAGAACGTCAGGATCTCGACCGATCCGCAAACGGTGGCGGCGAGACAGAGAAGGGAGAGGATCAGCGAGAGGATTAGGGTTTTGCAGAGGCTGGTTCCAGGTGGGAGCAAGATGGACACAGCTTCGATGCTCGATGAGGCTGCGAATTACCTCAAGTTTTTGAGGTCACAGGTGAAAGCGCTAGAAAGTCTAGGCCAGAAAATTGATTCCATGAATTGCCCACCAACAAACATTGCTTTCTCTTTCAACCCTACTTTTCCCATTCAAACTACCGGCACTATTACTCCTAACAATGTCCCATCAGTAGTACTACCACCATTCCAAAACCCTAATCATGTCCACCACTACCAAAGTTGAAAAAGAAAAAAAAAAAAAAAAACTAATGCAAATTTGCAAAAGCTTTTGTCAGTGGCAATAACCCTAACCATGCATGTAACTAGCCCTTTAATCATTATCATCATCATTTCATAATTACCAATGATTAACATTATTCCCTCCAAAACCCCGTTTTATTTTCTGGCTCAAGATCCAAATCTGTGGATTCATGGTTGTTACTTCTTCTGTATGATGTTCCAGAGATAAATTGAAGGCTTTAGGGTTCCACACACAATCATCACAGTCGTGATCAATATCAGAAGGGCCAGCGGAAAGTAAGAGAGTTGTTTGTTTTGAACAATTCTGTTCCTATTTCTATTTGCACTTCTACTTTTGATTCTTCCACTGTCATTATTATTCTTTCTTTCTTGTTTAAGTGAAGGAATTATATGGTGGAAGTAGGATAAGGAACGGCGTGGAAATAGCGTGTAAAGCTCCAAAAAAAAAAAAAAAAAAAGCTTTGTAATTATACCACCTATGATTTTGATCAAAGGGCTAGAAAGTGGATTTACTACTTTAGACTAGTTGTTTTTATAATCATTTGTTTAGTGGGATCTATGTACTTAAAGCTTACCTTTCTCGGAGATCCTTATGAGTGTTTTCTAATTTTATAATGTTTATTGTTGGCTAACCAATGCAAGAGACATTCTCTTAAACGTGTGAGTCCTAGTCAGTGGTCCTGTCTCCTTAATTCAACCCAAAGCGTGCTCTTGAAAATCACTCCCCAAACTCATTGCTTAGCACATGTTTGTGTGCCTTTTCTTTTCTTTCTTTCATTTTCTATTATATTTATTTATATTTTTTTTTCGCGAGGTGGGTTTGTCAGGTACATTAGATATTGATCATAGATCATAACACTAGTGCCCTTCTGCTCATATTAAAAAAACTGCAAAAGTCCCTTGATTATGAAACTAATGATATTCTTCATGATGACGCTTGGGATAATTATATTCATATTTATATATAATGAACAATGAACATAATGTGTGGCTTACTATGATTTTTTTTTTTTACGCTATATTACCCTATTTTTTATTGCCATCATGTCCTTTAGGCTTCCAAACCCATTTCTTAGAACATTTATGCTCTTACTTATAAGCACGTGGAATTTGAAAAACTTTTGTCTGTTAACTCAAAATCACATATCCTAATTAACAAAATCATCCAACTAATTAATTACGATATATACACCAAGAAGAAACCTAGACCCCAAAAAGAAACTGATGACGACTGGTGATGAATTCTGCTATGAGTTTGAAAATTTGTAAAAAAAACGTTGGTTTGAAATTTCGATGAGAGAGAGGGAGAACGGAGGTTATTTTCGTTAGAATGAATTTTGCTAAATTTGGGCATTCTGTTGAGAAAAGGAACCCGGACCTATGGCTTGGCTATTGGCTTTTTATTTTTTATTTTTTTCAGTCAAGTTGACAAAAATGTTCTAGAGAGAGCTATACCAATATAACCAATTTGCGTGACCTGTAGATAAGCTTTTTTAAACTCGGTATTTTGTTGGCTTTCACAAGTGGGAGATATTTGACTTTGTAAATACGGTTGTGATGTAGCTGTTGCTTGCTAAAGACAGCTTCGTTTTTATTTCTATATCATTTAAAAATGACAACTTACAAAAGCAGAGTGTAATAATGTACAATAGTCAAGTAGCGAGAAATTTCGCTTGTCTTTTCTGTTATTGGTTTTCCAACAGGGAAAAAAACACCAAGACGATATATTCAAGCCAAGAAAGAAATTGTTTTTTCTTGATTTAAAAAAAAAGAGGGAAAAGAAAAAAGAGAATGTGAAAGCCCCCATTTGTACAGAATTGTTGGACTTTTTGAATGCAATGGGCTTGTTAAGGTCTTGTTTGTGGGTTTAAAACAAAGGACCCAAAAAAAAAAACCTAAAAAATTTATCAAATTGTTGTTATAAAATTAAAATTCAACCCAATATTTAAAATATTTCAAAAATATTCTTAATGACATAGTAATTATTTAAATAATATTATATTTTATACTATATAATTAATTTACATGATAATTATTTTAATGATGTCATTTTGAGACAAATATAAAATATTTACAAACTGAAGTGATATTTTAATTCAATGTGCATAATTAAGTCATTAATTCAACAGACATAATTAGATCATTTGTCTCATTAATCCCCTAAAACTCACCTTGCAAGCGGTCCAAGCTTTGAATTCATGGGCATAAGTTCGATCAACTCGCTTGATTTAGTCGCATCACTGTTGTTAGTCCTAGCATTGCTCCAATTCTATCACTATTGGAGTCATATGTGGTCTCTTAGCAGAAATGGGAGACACACAAGCCATTGCCAGTTGTACTGCTTTCCAAACTGAATTCCTATTGAAGTCTTGCTCTAGTCTTGGATCCACAATTTTTGTTATGTCCCCTTTGGAGAGCCAAAGCTCAACCAATTCAATAACATGATTCTTTCCATTGTTCTTAGTGATTGTTGGTCGACCTGTGATTATCTCTAATAGAACGACCCCAAAGCTAAACACATCACTTTTATCAGTTAGCCTATTGGACGCGAAGTATCTGCAAGTCAGAAAAAAAAAAAAAAATCAATGTTGAACATTTTATGTCCTTTATTTGGACTAAGAATCGTCTTATGGAATGCTATATGCACATTCAGTGTGGCGTGCGTGCAAAATCTGGGCCATCCATTGATATGGGTCCCACAACAAAGTCTACACAAATCAATGGTCCGTATTCTGCACTCACGAGTATCACAAGTGCTTTTATTATTATTATTATTTTTTTCAGTAGTTTTTATTCAAGTTTGCCTTTGTTATTTCAAGTGATGATGGGAGAAAAAGATGAAATAGGTTAGGGGTCAATCACATTAGTGTACAAGAATAATAGGTAGTACTTACTCGGGATCAAGATACCCCGGTGTGCCAACAACTGCAGTTGACACGTGTGTCACCTTCAAGTGGAAAAGCTCTGGACAACCCAAAATCAGACAGTTTAGCTTGTAATTTGTCAGTCAATAAGATGTTTGTAGTCTTCACATCTCTGTGGATAACTGGTGGCTAACAGCTACTGTGCAAATATTCCAACCCTGCATTTAGAATTTCACATTTTGAGTTCATTTACTACATCAAGAATGAAAAGAAGGGAAAAAAAAAAAATCAATACCCTCAGCTGCATCCATTGCAATTTTGAGCTTTTCCTCCCAACTCAAAGGATGCACGTTTTTATCTGCAATGTTGATGAAATAAAGTTGTTATTTGTTAGCTTTTATCTCATTTCAATGTAATTACCTTTTCTGGCTGTTCAAGAACTTAACTGACCATTAAGGTGAAGCCAAAATGAAGATTTTGTGTATGATCAACATATATACCTGATAGATGCCATGCTAGGTCTCCATTAGCCATGTACTCATATATGAGCCCCATGTTAGGGCCTTCATCACAACAACCAAAAAGAGCAGTCAAGTTCCTGTGGTGAACTCTTGTAAGAAGTTTAGCCTGTAAAATAACATTACACCTTATCTTAGTTCAACATAATTACTTGTCATCTATCTACATGAATGGGACTTTTAAACAAATACAACAATTTCAAAGTAATAATTAAGTGTACAAAGTATTTTGTTGTGACTGAACTACCTCTGCATTGAACTGCTTGTACCCTTGTGCCGATGAACGAGAGAGCATCTTGACAGCACTTGGCTATCATCGTAGAAGCCATAGTGAACTGTTCCAAATCCTCCTTTCCCAACAATCCTTCCAAAGTTGTTAGTAATCTTTAGAACGTCAGAGTATGAGAACTGGGGTTTCTTTAGCTCTAGTTCTTCATCTTTTTTATCGGACTCAACATTCACTTTGGTCGCAGTTGTATCTGACAAACAGCATATGAGAAAATAATATTGTAGTACGAACAAATCCTTTTTTCTTGATTTATGAAAATCAGAATCTCTTAAGAATGATTACAAGGAATATTAAACCTTGTTTCCTCATTTTAAGGCACCAAAAGATGATCCCCACACTTAACAAGATGACCAAAAATCCACTTACAACATGCTACAACTGGAATCATAACATTGTTGGTTTTCTTCTTGTCCTTCTTCTTGCATGGACTTGATAAGCAAAGATATGAATTTCCGTCCGCTCTTCAAAAAAAATTTTGAGTTATATTGGGAACCTCACGTTTTAGTAAAAGAATGAAAATATTGGCAACAAAAATGCCATTGCGAACAAATGAACAGCATAAGAAATGACCGACCTCAAGGAAATTGATCCACTGTTTGATTTTTCTTGCAGTGCCACCGGGAGTGTCCCTGTGAAGTTGTTATTTTCTAGATTTCTGTAGAGAAGAGGAAAAAAAAATCAATCTCTACATGCACATCCTAAAGAAATAAAAGCTATATTTTTTAGACTATGAAGTAATAACTTACATAATCCTCAATGATGGCATTTGAGACAGAAATTCAGGCACTGTTCCGCTTAAGTTATTGTTCGACAAATCCCTGAATTCAACAATTTTTATTACAAGACTACATATTAGTTATGTTGAAAGAGAAATTACAAGTATTTTTCTTTTCTTTTCTTTTCTTTTTTAATTTTTTTTTGAGGTGCAGATGAGAGATTCGGTTACTTACAATATTTGGAACATTGTGAGGTTTGATATGTAAAGAGTTATCTCTCCGGTTAATTCACTAGAGGATAAGTTCCTGATCAAACGACATAAAAATATGATAAAGGGAAATGAGTTTATGCTGAATAATTGGCATGTTGATGTAAAACTCAACTACTCACCAAGATATGATTCTAGGTGGATCAAATCATTGAAGGTGCTATTAAGACGACTGTCCCACATGTAATCAATTGGCGCACAAGGATCTCCTTGCCAATCTCTTTCTGCTTGATATATTGACTTCAATTTGAGTTCATACGTTGACTTGATGTTCATGCTGGCATTATCTCGTATTTTCCCTGGTCAAAATGTTAACAAGATGGAGTTTTGAAACATAAAAAGTAGAAAACAACATTCTGTTTACAGAAGTTATTTAACCATACCATCATTTTGGTCCGTCTGTGGTTGAAACATTGGTTTCACAGTGAAAATCTCAAGGCACTGAGCAACGGTGGGAGGGTTGAATTCTCTGTTTTGTTAATTGAAACACGAACATACGATCCGCTGATGAGTTTCGTGCTGTACAGTGAGGATGCCCTCAAATATTTTGGAACCAATGGCCCGTACCATTCCTTATCATTCACATATATGATCATCTCTCTAGTTTGGTTCTCTTGGAGCTTCTCAGTCTCGGCAAAATGCAAGGTGATGTAAAATTCAGCAGGGCTATTGTAGTCGTGGCTCCACTCGATTTCCAAGGCGTTGTCCGGGTTCTGAGGTAGCACTGCAGTGCTCATGACAACTGATGGTGGATAAAAAACATTAAAGCGATCAACAGATGATGAGGTGTTCACGACATCCCACGCTTCATAGTTGAAAGGCATCCAAATCCGGTCCAAAACATCATCTTCATACCTTAATTTACAAGAAGAATGAACAATTGGACGGTGTCATCTGGATATTCTATTGAGAATTAGATTTTGTGATAGGAAAAGCTGTTTACCTCACTAGTTTATTTTGTGATAAGCCACAGTCTAGCCTTGAAAAAAGTTCCAAAGATCCAGATTGAGAGATATAAATCTCTCTAACCTCATATGAAAGGAGTGCCTAAACCTGTGTTTACAAGACAAACATACATATAATCCGACTGTGGAACATGTATGATTTCCATGGTTATTACGCCGTCTGAATCTTTCACTTTCACTGTGTTCCACTTGTTGGCGTCGAGATACAGATCAAACACCGGGAATCGGCTATCTCCATCGTAGTTTCCACGCATAAAACTTGCTCGGATCAAGTAGGTATTGTTTTTGCCTTCCGAAGGTCTAAGAGTGTTAACAGTTTTTTCTTCCTTTCGAGAAGCTTCTGACGTTCCAAAGCTGCTGTGCAAGGTTTTCGGTCTTGAATTGGGGCGATATCGACTTGCTCTCTCCGCAGCCTATGTCTAGGTATTGAAGATCAGAAGTGTAGTATATGCCTGTTTGTTCATCAGTATAGCTGTCTGAGGCACACAATCTATGCTTATGAAGCCTGAAAAATGATCAGGAGATCACATTCAGTCATCTTATGATCGGAAGAAAAGTAGGTTGCATCTCGAGATAGATTCACTACCAAGTACAAACCTGATATATCCTGGCCATGAACAATAATAACCAACATGAGAGCAAAAGTAGCATGCAAATAGGCAAAGAGAAAGTGCTTTCCATTCCCGTTTTGGAACTGTGAAAGCTTAGCAGATTTGATCATGTAAGAACTAATGACTCTCCAAATGGAATATATTCTCAAAAGACATGTGTAAGGGGAGGTGTGAATTAAATCAAAAATTTGAGCTAAAATATAGGCCCTTTTTCTCCTAAAAACATATAGGTCCTTAGCTTGAATCATAAAATTGTAGTTTTAATCTACTTTGCTACAAAGATTTTTTTTTTTCTTTACACAATTTAAACTTCAAACCGACTTTGATTTAAAATCTTGATTCAAACTACATTTCCACACGGCCTAATAATAATACAATTAAATTTTTTACAACTCTATATATATATATTTTATTTAAATACACCAAGTTTGTAATTGAGTAAGAAGTCTACAATCCACAAAATTGTAAACTGATTTGGCATTTAGTTTTGAAACATGAGATACTTAAAATTTGAGGTATAATGGAACAATTTTAAAAAATTTCATATAAATTTTACAATTTGAAAATTTTAGAGGTGACAAATTTAAAAGGAAGAAATGTTTGGAGAAGAAATAAAAGGAGCCCTTAGACCGTGGGAAATGATGTAGATGATTGCTTCATGCAATGACTGTGTCAGAAGTCAGTCAAATACGTAGAGGACCTTTTCTTTCTCTCTGCTATTTACTTGGCTACCGTTTACATTCCTAGTTGTAAAGTTAATTAACAACAATTCCAAAATTATAACTAAAGCTGTCGTGGACTAAATAATTCTAAGTTTGTGTATAATCAGATAACGAAATAAGTACCAGATATGGTGTTGAGAGTCCGCCAACTCTAAAAAAACTTTGGAAATACAACTTCCAATAAATTTATACTTCATTATTCCAAGTGGAAGTTATAAATTAAATTCGATAAATAAGAGAATCATTTGAAAATAACGTGGGGTTGGGATGATGTAAGCATTTATGAATGCTATGGCAAATTCATGACCATGTAAACTGACAAGTGCTTTCCTCCTAATTATTTCAAGAAAAGTCCTTTTTAACTAAAATTTCACAAAATCAAAGCAAAAATATTGAAAAACAGGAAGTGATATTTCTGTCTATTTTTCGCAGTTTGAGTTAACTTTAGACCAAATAGCAGAGCCCAATTTTCCCTCCTAAACCTCACTACTACTCATTATGAAAGTACATTATTGATCATGCATTTGGGCATCAATTTTCTACTCGTGAACCTTAAATTCTTGCATTGGAATAAATAAGCCAAAAAGGCTCCTCTTGAACCTATTATGTAATTTTGAACCTATAACTGATTGATATCGATTGGAGGTGAAAAAATTTTACCACCTCATGTAATTATAAGCACTAAGGAAAAATAAAATTAATAAATCTGATGGTAATTAATAAATCTGTATGGTATGGGAGCCCTAAAATGATAGATCATTGATTGAAGCATTAAAAAAAAAAAAAAAGAAAACACATTCCAATGTGCAAAACCCCCGCCTTTCATGCAAACGTCCCACTAATAGGGAAAATTAACATAGTTACATTTATTAGTAGTTTTGTATTTATTTTCATATTAAGAAATCTCTTAAGTTTAGATTTAAGTGACTTATCTACTTATGTGCTCTTGTAATCTGTATTTATGTATAGTCCATTCATAATATTTTTCAATTTTGATTCTCTTCTTTTTCCTAGTCTATAGATAGACGTAGACATATTGCCGAATCATGTTAATTCTTTTTTGTTTTCTTCTCTCTTTTTTTGTTTGATTTTTTTTATAGTACCATCCGTACTCTAATGAGTACTTGATTCTCCGTAGTCGATGTCTCTATTTTCTCCCCTTTATTTGTCATAATTCGTGTCCCTCAACACTATGCCGAGAGCCTCCAACCTTAGGCCATGTACCTCCCTCTCTCAAGGTCGAGAGCCTCCAAACCTCCGGGCCATGGACCTTTAATTTTCAAGGCGTACACCCAATTATGTGCTTATAATGTATATATATAGAGAGAGCTCACTTATAGTGCTTGTTATTAATGAATCCACTCCTTTGTTCCTAATCTATAGATCTAGGTAGATTACCGAACAACATTGAATCTCTATCTTCCTTTCTTCTCTTTTATTTATTTATTTTTTTTATTTTATTAGAACCTTCTTTTCTTTCTTTCTTTCTTTCTTCGATGGTCTGGAAATGAACTTGAGAAGTCAGTTGCAAGATTTTTTTTTTGGTCATATAATTTTGGGAAGGAATTTTTTTTTTGTATTTGTCGTTTTGTCCTTTTGATGTCGGTTTGTGCGAGGTAAGATACTGTCGTTTTCAAAATAATGTCGCTTACTACAAAATCGTTGTTTTCTGAATACAAATATTGTTGTTTTCGGTCATGTGATTTCATTAATATGTCATTGATTTTTCAGTTGGTATCATTTTTCAAGGATGTTTTTCTTATCACAATGCCGTTTTGTGCTATGATTCATTAATGCTTTTATTTATATTATCGTTTCTGAGGATGGCGTTGCGTGTCAGTTGTATTATTATTCTTTTTTTCAATTTCTCGTTGTTTTTTTATAGAATGATAGGATGTATATTTTTTTTTTCATTTTTCGTGTGTTGATCTTTCTCAATGTGTTGTTGTTTTTCAAAATAAATATAACATCGTTTAAGACAGGAGAGGATAGTGTCGTTTTCAATTATATTGCCCTTTTTAATATGACTTTGTCTAGACATCATATTGTCGCTTTTATGATGACGCCGCTTTTCAGTACGTTGTCGTTTCTAAAAATAACATATAAAAAAAGTAAAACGTCATTTAGAAAGGATATTGTCGTCCTCGGAATAATGTCGGATTTTAATATTAGATTGTTTCGTTTCTCTGAGTATTGTCGTTTTTAGATAATTTCGTTTCTGATAATGATTTGGTGTTACAGAATATGGTATCGTTTTTTTTGCTGTTGCTTTCTTAATTTGTTCTTGTTTTTGAATATTTCTTGTTGAATCGAAATGGTTGATGTCTTTTAATTTCATTTATGAATCAGCAGCTGGTTTTACAATTGAATCTCTATAAAATATTTAATTATTTTCTTGTATAAAATATAGATGTTTGATTGTTGGAAATAAAGGACACATTCAATACCAAATAAAGTATGTAAAAAAGCTTATCTTATAAAAATATAGAAGAACGTTAAAAGACATACCAAGAAGTACATTAATACCCTCTCTCTTTTCCATTTTCTCAATAGAGACTTTATTTCCTTGTACACATGGTTCCACCAAAGATACAGCTAATAGAACTTTACCTTAACCATAATTAAAACATATGTATTACAAAATAAGAAAGTACTATAAAAGCACGATAGCAACCACAATAGTAACCATCAAGTCATACTTGATTAAAGCACAAAATACAATAACAATCCGCTGGCAGATGCAACCATTTGAAGAATAAACTTGTTCTTTCCAAATGAGTACCCGGGTGAAGCAGAAGAAGTGTTATTATTAGAGGGTGAAGATGAAGTTTCATTTCCGATCACATTGTTATCGACACTGCATAAAAAAGAAAAAGCTTTTTTATGTGTAATTTCAGTACAAGACTAAGATTAAGGTTCAAAAGTAAAAGAGTGTTTGGATCGTTGATTCGAATTGTTAATTTGAACTGTAAACTTTGTTGCAATATAAATTCTGTGAGAGAAAATATTGTAACAGAACTGGTTTGAATTGGAATTTTCTTTGGTTTGAACAGGTGAACTAAACATACTATAAGTGATTCCAATTTTTCTCTTTTCGAAAACAGGCAAATCCAAGGGAGGATTTAGGAGAAATGAAAAAAACAACTTCGTTTGAATCTATGAGACATTTGATTAAGAGTTGTGATACAAGGCAAACCTTAATGATAGACCATTTTCGATCTTTCAAGAAGTGCAGTTGGAACTGGACCGGTGAGGTTGTTTCCTTTTAAGTTTCTGTGAAAGTGACATAGCTGCAAGTGTCCATGAAACGTCAACAAAAAAGTCAGATTACAAATATGGCTAACTTACAAAATCTTTAAGGATGGCAGTTCAGCAAGAAATTATTGTTTGATAGATCCCTGAAATGAGTAAACTATAATTTAGTCAAGCTTTCTATCAATAAAATTAAGAAGGGATGAATTTTTCAATTGGCTTCTAAATTGACAATAAAATGCTATATATGAGTGAGAAGAATACTTACAAATATTGTAACATTGTCAGATCTGCAATGTAAGGAGATATTTCCCCCTTCAATCCACTTGAGGACAAATTCCTAATTCATGTGCAACAATACTTTTTATAAGGGAGAGTTATAGTAATAGGTGCTGTGTGTGGCTACTCTTTTAAAAGTCCCACATGATTCATGTAATGAGAAGGCATGTCCTAAATAGCTTATATTTGTTATGCTTTTTTTAAACTAACTAGAGAGACTTACAAGGATATGATTCTAGGCAGGTCAGTGGTGTCCAAACTACAAAAGACCATCCCAAGTGTTACCTTTAGGGGCACAAGGATCCCCTTGCCAGTCGCTCTTTGGTTTATACTCCAATTTGATATTCAAAATAGCTTGAACTATGCATTAGAGAGAAAAAAAATGAAAAAAAATAATTAATCATCTAAAAAATTACACAAAGTAGTGAGAGCAACATTTGCCATAAAAAGAAAAAATTACCATCTATTTGATTTGTTTCTTGGTCCAAAAACTCCTTTAACATATAGACCTCCATGGTTTTATTGAAACAAATCATCATCTCTCTGTTGTGATGCCAGAGGTGCTAAATATTGTGCTTTTGGTCATGTATGTGGGAAATGGTCCATACCAAAATTTTCCATTAATATAGATGTTGAACACTCTAGATTGGTTCTTTTTTAGTTTCTCAAGTTCTAAAAAGTGCATGTAGAAGTAATATATGGAGGTGGTATTTAAAGAGTTCGAATAGATTCCCATATAACTGGTACTTCTATTTCGTGTATATGCAGTATTCTTGACAGTGAACGGGACTTCGTAGATGTTATTGGATATGGAATTCTCATTCTTAAGACGTATTTAATGGTTTCCAGATATCTGCATAAAAGGGAGACCACAGGCGGTCATAAGCATCATCTTTTACCTACAAATCAAAAAGAGTCATGTGTTATGAACATGATGAACGTGAACAAAGTTTTTGAAATAATAGGTGACGTAAAAAGATACAAAACTATGTAATAATAGGTGACGTAAAAAGATACAAAACTATGTATATATTTTAAAAAAAGAGATACAAACTGACTGACCTCATTACGTGATTACTTGCAGAAGCAAAATCATAGTGCCAATGGAGCTGTAGTGATCCTATTTCACTTACATAAGTTTTCTTGTTCAAAGGCCTTCACTCTAAGACTGATATGAATGGAACCTGAAAACCTGTGTTTACTAAACAAAAATGTATATAATCTGATGACAGGACATGTATGATTTCTCTGTGTATGCATGATACTTCCTGCATCTCAATTACTACTGTATCCCATAAGTTAGCTCCAATGTACAAATTGAATTCTGGGACTGCACTTCCGTTGTCATAGTTTCCATACAAGAACCTTGCTCGGATCAAGTACCTAGCATCTTTGCCTTGCAAAGGTTTGAAAGTGTAACAGTTTTTGGTTCCTTGAGGAAAGCTTCGCACATTCCACAACTGCTTTTCACCTGTTCGCAATCTGTTTGCAGCTGTGACGTCTCTGTTTTCACCGGTCTCTGTGAAGTTCAAATCTGAAACGTAAGTGATGCCGGTTTCTTCATCTGTATAGCTACAGCCGTCCGATGTCCCACAGTCTATGCTAATGAAGCCTGCAAAGGAGAAGTTATAAATCTAAAATAGGCCTTAAATTCTAGATAAAAATCATTAGTTTGCAGTGCATTAAAGAGATGGGCTTTCAAACCTGATTGATCTTGAGCCTGAACCAGAACAAATAAAACAAATGCGCCTTGAAATATCACGAAGAGGAAATGCTTAGACATGAGTACCATCTTCAATAAGAGAATTTCCTAGTTCTTCCTGTACTTTCAAACGAAAATGGGAAAAAAAGTCAGAAAGCACTCAAGAAGTTATGACAAAATTGATATGACATTTGGCAAAAGGTGTTTTATAATGTACTGTGCATCATCTCATGATTTAGTAAAAGGCTTATATTGTTATCCTTACATTCAGCATGTCTTTTGCGGTTTATATTATTACCAAACTCCTAGTAGATGCTATTTTCAGAAACTGAAAAATTGTGGTTTGTTTATGATACTTAATCAAGAAGAAAAATAAACTACATGACCAAATTATTGTGATGAAATTGAAATTCAAGACAAAATTAAGAATATTTTAAGTTATTGAATTAAGGTTCGTTTTTATTATTCAACACAATTATTGAATTATTTGAAATCACTTTAAGGCTTATTCACAAATTGAAACCATATTCTAATTTTACAATAAGAATTATGACACGTATCTCGTTAACCCAATTAAGAAAGGCATGAACAGCATATATGTTCTCTGATTGACAAATACCATCTGATAACAGATGAATTGTTCAAAGTCTTGAGAATATGATATCTCTAATTCTTTATACAATGATATGATTTTCTCACGGAATACATGTCACTTTTGTAAGCTTTGACTTTGTTTCTTTAAATGGTCTTCTATATGGGAGTCAACTGCCTTTCAATTGAACTAATCAAAAACTACATCAGCAGAACACGTGGTTAGTAGATACTATTTTAGTCAAACCAAAATAAAATAATGGTCAGGATCAATATATCACTTAGGCCAAATTCAGAAGTCTTCAGGGAGAAGTTTCTGGGATGCTGTCGTTGGCAATATATGACCGTCGTCATCACTAGCGATGACCATTAGAACTATTCCAATAACTGAAAAAAAAAAATGCTCACAAAAATTGAGGTAATTGATCATGCTGACTTCTAAAATAAACTTTAAATGATTGAAAACTTGATCAACAAACATGTTGATTATGTTTCCATTTGAAGTACATATACGAAAAGAGGCATTCTTTTTAGTCTTAGAATGCTGACATGATGTATTTAGTACCACAAAAAAAGAAAAAAATACACGACTTGTCGTTTTATTGTCAACGTCACCAAATTCTTAAAAAAAAAAAACATGTTTTATACATAAGGACTAAGAGAATTATTTTGGTATATACGTTGCACATTCATAAAAATGATGACATGTCGTTTTTTTAATAATCAATATTCTGATTAAAATCGATGTTATCAATTCAAGTAAACGACATCAAACATTTAAGAAAAACCAAAGGGAGAAAAAAAAATAAAGAAATACACGATATGTTGCTTTATTGAAAATAACATGAAATTCTCAGAAGCTTTTTGAAGGCAGGACGATACCCTAGAAAAATGGAAAAGAGCAAAACGAGCATTATTCTGCACATTAATTAAAAACGACGACATGTCGTTTTTTGAATAATCAAAACTGAGATCAAGCCACATGTCTTCTATTTAAGTAAACGGCTTATACACTTATAGCAGCAACGATATCTCGTGCAAGACAGAAATGATATGTGCCTAAGAGGTAAAGAGCACAAAGAGTCTTAGGCAAAACGACAACTAATGAGTTTTAACAACTAACATTGTTTTCCTTTAAATGAGAACAAAATAGATAAGAAACATTGGTATATCATTTTATTAATTAAACATCTAACAAACGTGAAACTAAAAATGGCATGTAATTTTATGCGGACTGTTGAGGGTTTTTTGGCTCCCTTTGCCTCCCACAGGGCAGCTCATCCTGCAGGAGTCGAACCCGTTTCCTCTTGAATAAGAGGGTCTTAGGGTGTCCTCAGGTACCAATCTCACCCTAAGACCCTCTTATTTAAGAGGAAACGGGTTCAACTCTTGGGAGACGCGCTCCTCCACGGGAGGCGAATTTGAGCTGGGTCTCTCCCCAAGCAAGGGCCCTCTTAGCAATACATTTGAGGTGCCCACCAAGCTCCGGCTGGGGATCTCAACACCTCAACATGGACGATAAACTTCAAATGATAAAAGTCATGTCGTTTCAATACATAAACCGCAAACAACATAATACAATTCCACTAAAATGACAAATAACAGAGGCAAGACAAGATAATACCTTCCCCTCTATGGAAATCGTAGGAAATGGAACTTTTTCAAAATTAATCGTAATAAATGTCAAGTTTTGAAACTATTTGTAGTAAATATTAAATTTATCATATAAATAATTTATCTATTCTTTTGTTTAAAGTGTAAATAATTCTTATTTGCACAACATGGATTTATGGTGAAATAACGTATTTACTTCTTTATTTTCAATGTAAATATTTCTTATTTACATAGATTGTAGATATAATATTTTCCAAACATGATATTTACAAAGTTTCAAAAATCAGACATTTGTTACAATCTCTCTATTTTGTAAGGATGTTCAAGGTCGATTTAATTTGGTAAAAGAAAGGAAAAAAAAAAGGATTTTAATAACAATTGTATTCAAGAGGAATATGTTGGCTATAACAAAATAGGAGAGACAATAAAATATTATCAACGGGATTATATTAATAGTTAAAGAAAAAGAAAAGAACCCCTTTTGACTTATAGAGCATGAACATATTTGTTTTCTTGTGTTTTTCAAAAAAAATTTATTTCGAGATTTTATAATTTTTAAAATATAAAAACTTTCCTTGATTAATCTTAAAAAAGGTCATTCGAGTAACTTATAGTCATTTTTTTGAGACATATAGACCCTGTTTTACCCTCTTTTATTAACTAATCAGAAATCAATAGTATTATAAATTTTTAAACTATACTCCAAACACATTTAAAAAATATGAAAGTAAGAAAAAGAGATCTCATAATCCGGCAGCAAAATAGTGTGTTATATGAAAAGAAATCAAGGGCAGGACTCACTCAAAAACAAAGGACTCCAAAAAAAAAAAAACACTATGCATTGTTGTGGATTCTCTAACGCAAGTGCACGTATCGTTAACAAGTAATAAAGAGTAAGTAAAGTATCGTTCCCACGAGGATTGCGTTAATCTAGCTAAGTACCGAAATTGGTTAACCCTACAATTATTTGAACAATCAATATAAAATAGAAAAATAACAAAACAAAAAAATATAAATGAAAATCTAAATAATAAAAGACTAGGGCATCCAATTTCACCTAAATTAATCATATTCAAATTATCTAATTTAATCAACTGATGTTTACTCCTATGCCGATAACGAATTTCTCTTAGGTAATCATTAATCTTTCTCAAGCATTAATAATTTATCATCGTTAGCAAATTTCCTACATCTCTATGGAAATTCTAAACTTACCAAGATTCATTAAGAACAAATAATTCACAATGTTACACAAGTCTTATAGATATCTCTATCCTATGACAATCTTATGGCATCCAATCATGGTATAATTTAATTATCGCGTCTCAGCCTCAAACTAACTCACAAATCATGCAAAAGGTGCACAAACTTTTACAAGTATTAATATTAGATTAAATACTCAGCATAGATAATGAATAAACATGGAATTGAATTAAATTAAACAAAAGTGAACATTCATAATCCGGCTACATTGTAGCCCTAGAATAGAGAAAATTAGTTCCTAATGAAACTAAAAACAATCCTAAATAATCTCTTAAACATGATGAGTGAAAGAAAAGAATTCTATTTGGATGCGAAGATGGTTTCCGTCTCCAGGTTGCACCGTTCTTCTTCTCCAAAGTAGTGAGTTCTCCCCTCTTCTTTGTAGTTTTCCTTTGTTAGAAATCGTGTTCTAACCCTCTATAATGTTCTATTTATAGGTTAGGGTTTAAAAGGGTAATTTTGGAATGAAATTACATTGAAATTTGAACTGGGATCGCAATGGCGCCTAGGCTGGATTTTCTGGCGCCTAGGCTTCATTACGGCGCCTAGGCGCCATGATTGTAGCGCCTAGGCATTATACTTGCCCGTGGAAACTTTCCTGAACTGGTGCCTAGGCGCCATGAATACGGCGCTTAGGCTTTGAAGTAGCGCCTAGGCGCCAGGATTGTAGCACCTAGGCGCCAGGATTGTAGCACCTAGGCGCTATACTGGCCTCCCAAATGGCGCCTAGGGGCCCAAATTGTGACGCCTAGGCGCTATACTCTCGGGTTTTTTGTGTGAAACTTCATCTGTAGTAGTGCCTAGGCGCCCAATAGTTGGCGTCTAGGCTCTATTTCATCTCGAGTCCACTTTTGCTCAATTTTTGGTTTGTTTTGCCCTACGCTTTGCCATTATGCATCGTTTTCTTTCAAAACCTATAAAAGAAGATAAAACACTATTAAATTCTTATAAATCACTCAAAACTAACAAAAATATGAAGTGAGAATCATCTAATTAATTAGCCTAAAACTAACTTATCAGGCATTCAAATACACGAGTCTTCAGTCTGTTCTCGCAGATATAAATTCGCACACAAAAGTCTTGAAAGCACTCTAAGGAAGAAAGCGAACTGAAAGAAAATGGAGACATCAATCATAGTGAGAAGCACAAGAAGCTGATTACAACTAGGAGGGTGTCTAGCTTGCTCGAAGGAAAGCATTTGTGGCAGCGGCCTAACTCATAGTTGCCTTGCGGGCTTAGTTATTACCTAGCCAGCGGACACAATTGTTTGGAACTTGTTAATTTTAGGGTGATCACTTCAGCTAAATCCTTCAATACAGCCAGATTGTGGCCGTGCTTTTGAGTTAACTCTGTCGTCAAACACTCTTTGAGTTCACCTGCCACACAACTCATTGTTGGCCTCTTGGTGGAAGTTTTTGAGACACAAGACATTGCTATTTCAATGGCTTTCCAGACGGTATTAATGTCTAAATCACATCCTTCCAACCTCGGATCGATAATACTCTTCATATGTCTGTTGGCAAGCATGGAACTAACCTATTGAATAATGTTTTTGTTCTGTTTTGTTTTTGTTAACACGTGTTGAGACGTTATTATCTCCAATAAGAGAACCCCAATGCTATGAACATCACTGTTCTCAATATTCAACCAGTTTGATACGTAAAAACTGCAAAAGAAAATGAGCAAAATCTTAATCTACTCACAAAACACTTGAATTTTAATTTGTTATCAGCTAAGATTAGTTTATTTATTTCTTTTATTAGGAAAGGGCCTAAAATTGCTACACATTTCTAGAAGTTCCAACAGCTGGAATTCTCTAAAACTACTTGGGAATAAGTAAAACTTCTGGTCAATATTTTGTGTAAAAAGAATTTTTTGGAGTTTTGGATATTAACCACAAATTGTAGTCGGTTAGTATTATTCCATCGACATATAAGCCTATAAACAGTGAAGGGATCATCAGTTGGAAGTGTAGAAGAAATAACAAGGAAATTAAAAAAAAAACATATTCACTACTTCCTAGAGTCTATCTTTTCCAATATATAAAACCTAAACCAAGACTTTTCTTTTCTCTATACTTCCAACGTGTTCCATCCACCTGCATCCCTATAATTACCACTCAAAGTCTATCACCCACAACTGTCGTTTCCTTCCTAGCCTACAAACTTCAAACCATCCGATCAACAAATAGTTAATATCATATACCCATTTTACTCTTCTAAAACCATCAGTCGTAACAGAGTTAGGTTGGATCATCTATTGAAAGTAGTATATTTACATTATGGCCAATTCTAATAAATCTACTTCCATCTACGTTCGAATTTTTTGCAGAGAAAATTATGATTTTTGGGCCATTAAAATGAAGACATACTTTCGCTCCCAAGTTTTATGGAACATTGTCTTTAAGGAATATACTATCCCGAAGGCACTTTTGCATTAAATGCTTCACAAAAGAAGGAGCTCGAGAAGAATCAATAGTGCGACTCTCAAGCGTTGTTCGTGCTACAACAAGCCTTGTTACACGAAATTTTTCTAAGAATTATGGGAGCTACAAGTGCCAAGGAAGCATGGGATACGTTGCAGGAAGAGTTTCAAGGTAATGCTAAGGTATGCACCGTGAAACATTAAGGAGAGATTTTGAAAATATAAAAAGGAAAAATCTTGAGACTGCTCAAGATTTTTATTCAAGAGTAAAAGAAATAGTAAATCAATTGAGAGCCTATGGAGAAAATACTTCAGATGAGAATGTTTTTGAAAAAATACTGATAAGCTACACAAAAAAATAAGTCGCAATTGTTACAACTATAGAAGAGTCTAAAGACATAGAAACATGTATAAAGCAGAATTAATGGGCCTTCTAGAAGTTTTTGAAAAAAGATTGAGTAGGCTCAATGAAAATACTACAGAAAGTGCCTTTCATTCTAAAATTAATATGCAGTCTCATAAATTGAAAAAAGGTGAGAAAAATTCAAAAGAAAATTCTAGAAATAAGGAAATCAAGGCAAGTTTCCTCCATGTGGTGTTTGCAAAAGGAAAAGCCATTTGGAGAAAGATTATTGGTTTAAAGGAAAACTACAATGACGGAATAGCAAAAAGTTTGGGCATAAAGAAAAAACTTGTTGATTTAAACAAAATCACCAAGCGAACTTTACTGAGGAGAAAGAGGAAGAAAATTATCTCTTCCATATTTGCCAAGGTAGAGCTGAAGAAAAAAAATAATATTTAGTACTTAGATAGTAGCTGCACTAATCACATGACAAAATATAAGAGTATTTTTTACAGCCTTGATAAAGCTAAAGCAAGAGCAAAAATTGGGAATGGAGAATTTGTGAAGGCAATTGGTAAAAGTACCATTGATCTCAATACAAAGAAAGGAAAGAGGTACATAAATGAAATTCTTCTTGTTCCCTACATAGCTCAAAATCTATTGAGTGTGGGACAAATGATAGAGAAAGGATACTCTTTGCAATTTGAGGGAAATTCTTGTTATATATATGGCAAGAAAGATAAAAAGAAAAACTCAAAATGGTAAGAGTAAAAATGAAGGAGAACAGATGTTTTCCCATCCAATGGAGGTACTCCACCGACGCAGCTGATAAGTTAGTTTTAGGCTAATTAATTAGATGATTCTCACTTAATATTTTTGTTAGTTTTGAGCAATTTATAAGAATTTGATAGTGTTCTATGTTCTTTTGTAGGTTTTGAGGAAAAATAATGCATGATAGCAAAGTGCGGGACAAAACGGACCGAAAATAAGCACTAGTGGACTTAGGAACAAAATGAAGCCTAGACACCAGCTTCTGATTGCCTAGGCGCTCTTGAAGATGAATTTTCAAGCAAAAAGACCCTAGAGTATAGCGCCTAGGAGCCATAATTTGGGCGCCTAGGCGCCATCAGGCCTACCAGCAATAGCGCCTAGGCGCTACAATCTTGGCGCCTATGTGCTACTTTGAAGCCTAGGCGCCACAAAGAGGGTGCCTAGGCGCCAGTTTGAAAAAGAAGCCACGGCAAGCATAGTGCCTAGGCGCTACAATCTTGGTGCCTAGATGCCAGAAAATCGAGCCTAGGCGCCATTGCGATCCCAATTCAAATTTCAATGTAATTTCGTTCTAAAATTACCCTTTCAAACCCTAGCCTATAAATAGAACATTATAGAGGGTTGGGGGATGAATTCTAACAGAGAGAAACTACAAACAAGAGGAAAGAACTGACTGCTTTGGAGAAGAAGAATGGTGCAACTCGGATACGGAAACCAACTTTGCATCTGAACATAGTTCTTTTCCTTCACTCATCATGTTTAAGATATTATTTAGAATTGTTTTTGGTTTCATTAGGAACTAATTTCCCTTTTTCTGGGGCTACGATGTAGCCGGATTATGAATGTTCACTTTTATTTAATTTAATTCAATTCGATGTTTATTCATTATTTATGCTGAGTATTTAATCTAATCTTAATACTTGTAAAAGTTTGCGCACCTTTTGCATGATTTGTGATTTAATTTGAGGCTAAGAAGTGATAATTAAATTAGACCATGATTGAATGCCATGAGATCATCATAGGATAGAGATATCTATGAGACTTGTGTAACACTATGAATTTATTGTTCTTAATGAATCTTGGTAAGTTTAGAGTTTCCACAGAGATGTAGGAAATTTGCTAACTAGGATAAATTATTAATGCTTGAGAAAGATTAATGACTACCTAAGAGAACTTTGTTATCGGCATAGGAGTAAACATCAGTTGATTAAGTTAGATAATTTGAATATGATTAATTTAGGTGAAATCGGATGCCCTAGTCTTTTATTGTTTAGATTTTCATTTTTTTTTGTTATTTTTCTATTTTATATTTGGTTGTTCAAATAATTTTAGAGTTAACCAATTTTGATACTTGGCTAGATTAACGCAATCCTCGTGGGAACGATACTCTACTCACTCTTTATTACTTGTCTACGACTCTGTGCACTTGCAGATTTTTCGCAACAACAGCTTTGAAGGCACACAAGTAGATGAGTCATGGCTCTAGCACAAAAGGTTTAGGCATTTCAATTTCCATGGTTTAAAGACTCTTCATCAAAAAAATATGATGTGAGATCTACCAACGATCAAGGAGGTTAAAGATGTGTAACACCTAGGATTTAATTAAGTAAGGTTAGCATGTAAATAGTGGATTAGTATGCCTTAATGTGATTTAAACTTAATTTAAACATTTGTAGTATATTTTAAATTTATCTCACTTTTTGTTATTTTTTATTTGTTATTTTGAATTTTAAAACAAAACAATTTGATAAATACCCAATATGACCCTTTTGCAAAACCCTGTGCGGGACATGGTTTCACAGTCGAGAAACCACCCCTCATCTTTCTCTATTTATTTCTCCCTCCCTCTTCTCTTCTTCCTTAGCTCTCTCTCTTTTTCCTTCCCTCTCTCTTCCTCTCTTCCCGTTTCCCCCTCTTTCTCTCTTATTTTGATTTCAAAAAAATTTGGGTCTAAGCTTTGAATCTTAGCTGGATTGGAGGAAAGGAGCACAATTGGACTTCCACAAACTTCATTCAAAGCTCAAATTTGAGGTTAGTTATTCTATTTTTCAAATTTTCAAAACTTTTGCCAAATTCCTAAATTTTCCTAGAAAGTTGTAATCCGAGTTCCCTAAGCTTAAAAAATCCTAAATCTAAGTTAGTAGTGCAACACCTGCCAATTTTCATGTAACAAAATATGTCATATTAGTGATGACGTTATGAATTTCTGTAATGATATGTGTTATGATATATGATATAATGGTGCTAACCATTTTATTTCTTTAAGTGTGATGACAGGTAACAAACACGTGGAATGATGTGCTCAAAATGTTCATGTCAATTATGTTGTATGTTATATGATAATTTTTGCCATAATTAATGTTTTGATAAACTTTTAATATGTAAGGCAGTTCTGTAGGCTGAACCTTCAAGTTCAGCAGGCTAAATTAACCACCATTGAACGGCAGGCCGATAGAGTTCATCGGCAGGCCAGACTTCATGTCTTCGGCAAGCCGAACTGTGCAGTCGGCAGGCCGAAGATGGCTGACGAGCAATCAACGGCAATCTCTCCAAAATTTGTGATTGAGATAATTACGATGATTGGTTATGATTGGATGATGAATTGTGATTGATTGGCTTATTTTTGGATTGATTGCTTTAATTTTGGTAAAGAAACCATTGAATTTTGATTGATTTGAATTAGTTGATATGGTTTCCCATTTTGTAAAGGTAAACATGGTAAGCAAGAGTAAAAATTGTTGACTCTCCCTAATTTCCCTCCACTTTCCACGTGAAGTTTGCCTCAAATTAATCAAAATTTTCTAAAATTAAAGAGAGATCATCTCTTCCTTTTTTTTATCATTTTCATCTTTCACGTAAACACTCTCTTCTCTCTCATGTTTTCTCTCTCAATCTCTCTTTTCCTCACGTTTTCTCCTTCTTCTCTCCCTCAATTCTCCTATTAACATTTGAATAAAAATCTTGAATTTTCTTTGGGCGAATTCAAAGGAAGATAGAAGAAAATTTGTTTAAGGTAAGAATTCATTGTTTTCGGCAATTCTGAAATATATATATCTTCTTCATCCGACTACCATAACTTTGTCTAGGTATTTTCTTTTGCTTTGAAATTTTAATATGTTGTTCATATTTGTATTATGTGATGTCCCTCCAAATTTCAAGTTAATTGGATATTTCTAAGACAAGTTATGAAATCTCTTATCTCTGTCACTCACAGTAAAATATTGTTGTTTGGTTGTGTTGCACATAAATATGGGTTTTGTTCATAATGCAAATTAATGTTATTTTGCACGAAATTTGGCAAATATGTTCATGTATATGTCAATGTATGAATTGGAAAGTCTCATGATAATATGATATATAATTTATGAGTTATGAAATTTTTATAGAAGCTAGGTTTTATAGACTATTTTATCGGTAAATTGTTGAACTTTTATTGTGTAGTGTTTTTGTGTAATTGAATGATTTTATTTAGTGACAAGAATTTTTGTGCTTTGTAAATTATGTTAACAAGTTGTCTTATGAATTTTAGGGTCATCATAATTTTATTTTAATTATGGGAATATGATGATTGCATATAACTCACTGCATGAATTGATTATGGTTGTTTTGTCTTTGAATTCAAACACACTTTTTGGATTGTATGGAATTTATTTAAAGGTAATTTTTGGATATGTTAAAGTTTTATATGTCTATTATATGTATTAATTTTTGTAGATTTGTCTATGGTATGAAAACGTAATATATGGACTTGAGTTTAGAGTTGTTCACTGAATTATTATTGCTGGCGGTTTTGGAAGTGTGAGTTGTGTGACTTGGTTTAAATTGCCAAATGAAATTTTTATGATAAATGAAAAATCATTGTAATATGTGTATATGTTATCTTTGTTCCTGCTAAATTTGGTGCTCTAATTATGTATGAATGTAAAATTATTAGTTTTGAATCCATGGAGGTCAATAATGTGTGTACGATGTTTTATGGCAATGGATGATATGTTGTGTGATAATTTATTAAAAATATATGTTAATTGTTTATTTTTTTTATGAATGAATGACATGAACACTATATGAAGTAAGCACATTGAGACCGCGGTGTCGTCACCAGCAATTTGATTTAAGGTTCAGTAAGCTATACAAGTAAGTACATTCTCACATGCAACACAATATGTTTTATAAAAGGTTTGAAATTATGTTCATGATGATATCTATGATGATTTTGTGATGGTTTCATTTATATATCTCATGAAAGATTTTTATGTTTTAAAAGTTATGCATGTATGATGATGACGTATTTCAAAGTATGAAAGTTATAAATGTATATATGTATCACCTAAATAAGTGTTGCACACCAATGTTATGTTATGATATGTTATGATGTCATATTTGGTTTAGGATTAGCTAACCTTCTCCTCTCATGATGGCGCGCCTACGATGATGTTTATGGTACAATACTTGGGCCCTTAAGATAAAATAGAATAAGTTTTAATATGGTCAAAGTAATGAAAGATATGTTCCTTATGAAATTTGTGCCTAGTGCACTATTATGATGATGATGATGATGACGATGATGTTCCTAAAATGTTTTAAGTTGTGAGATATGAAATATACTTACTAAGCATTAGCTTATTCAATTTTATATCATGTTGCAGATAAGGGTAAGAAGGTCATGAACTAGATGGAGGGCAAAGAAAGGCGTGTGAGCTAAGCAAGATGAATTGTAATTGAAAGAACGCCAAAGAAGGAAGTTTTAATGATATAAACTATATTTTATAATTTGAACATGTTTATTTATTACGTTTAAAGAATTCATGAACTATGTTTTATTATTTTAACTTATATTTTTATTATACATTTTTGCCTTTCTGCAATTTGAAGTATCGAATCTCGTTTTAAATTTAATTTTTTTTAATTTTTCCTAGTCTCGGTTGGCCTACCGACCATTACTGGTCGGACTGTCGACCTATGGATCGGCCTATCGATTACCCAGTACCAGCTTCTCAATCTTATCGATTTGAAATCTTGTTCTTGTAGAGCCTTGGGCGGCTTGCCGATGTTTGATCATCGGCCTGCCGAAGCCTTAAGCTCGGCCTGCTGAACCATAAATGAAGATATTCTTTAAGAAGTTTTAAAAAGTTAATTTGTTATACTATGGTATTGGTAAACTATTTAAAGGGTATTTATGATTAAGTTGTAAAAAAAAATGTATGTATGGATTCTGGGATATATCTTCAAACATTCTTTTTATTCAAATAGTTTATCTTAAATATGGTTAAATGAATGAATGTAACGACATTTGTAACGTCCGTAAGGGGGCGTTACAAGTAGAACCTAAATCATCATAAATCTAGGCTTGATTTCACTAAAATTGGATGAAATCAAGTAAATCCTTGTGTAAATCCTGTTTAAAGGAGTTAAAAAGTGTTTTTATATGTTTTCTACCATTTATGAACATTTCCCATGCCTGTGAACATTTCTTGTCTAAGAATGAATGTTCATAATGAATCAAATAATGAATGTAAATGAGAATTACTTGGTAAGATAAGACCAAAATAATGACATAACACCAGACGCATTATTAACACCGTCCGGAATAAAACAATAGAGCATGATGCCATACACAGGGATTGGGTCATGGAGAGTGCGACTTTGGGGGCAGGTTCTGAAACCCAGCTGGGCTACTATGGTAATGATATTATGGCTTTGCCAAAGAACAAATAATAAAAGAATAATTTTAGATGAATAGGGATTTTAAAGGTAAGAATGAATTTAACATGTTTTATTCATATTTTTGAAATTTTATAAATTATTTTCAAATATGAAAATTTATGTTCAGAACTAATATTTTCTAAACTTAGTACTACTGAGCTTTCCGCTTATATTTCTTTATTTGTTTTAAAACCCCTTTACCTTAAGTGGACTGCAACTTAGGACCAACAGGGCAACAAGTGAGTGGTAGAAATACTGTTTTAGGTTATTATTTTATTTAAATCAAGGCATGTATTATTTAGATGTTTATTTTTTGTATTGGGCTGTGATTATAATATTTTATTGTCGATACTATGTGTGTATACTAATGTAGGTCTGGTGGGGCCCGGCTTATGTTTAACTGTCTTTAATATTTTACTTCCTGATTAATTGTTTCAAATAACGATAATTCTTTTAAAATGAGTCAAACTATCATGTTTTTTTAAATAACCCAAATCATTTAATTGGTGATTTTAATTAAAAATCTGTTTTAATTAACTTAATTAATCTACCACGTCACTACCCATTCTTTGGGGCGTGACAAGATGTCTGCGAAGGATGCTTGGCAAGTACCACAGACTACCATTTCTATCTGGCAGAGCATGGCGAGTCAAAGAGCCTTTGGAGCTAGTCCACATGGATGCCTACAGTTCTATGCATACTCCAACATATGATCAAAACAAATATTTCATTCTCTTTATTGATGACTACACTAGAATGACATGGGTATACTTTTTACGTGAATGATCATAGGTTTTTTAAATTTTCAAAAAATTCAAAATCTACGTCAAAAAACAAAGTGGTTATCAAATAAAGACTCTAAGAAGCGATAGAGGCAAAGAATACACATCTAGAGAATTCAACAAGTTTTACGAAGATAAAGGCGTCGAGCGTCAACTCACAGTTGGATATGCTCTTGAGCATAATGGAGTATCGGAAACAAAGAACAGGATTGTGATGGAGACAGCAAGAGCTATGCTATTTGAGAAAGGTCTTCCAAAAATCTTCTGGGCCGAAACAGTATACACTACACGCTATTTGTTGAACCGATGTCCAACAAAAGCCGTGCAAGGCAAGACACTGGTCAAAGCTTGAAGCAGACAGAACCCATCAGCAAAGCATCTCAGGGTCTTCAGCTGCATCTGTTATGTTCATATTCCACAAGAAAAGAGAAGCAAGCTATATGAGAAGACAGCTAAAGAAATCTTCTTAGGCTATAGCACACAATCAAAAGGATACTGTGTCTACGACTTAAGTACGAAGAAGCCAATCATCAGCCAGGATGTAAAGTTTGATGAAGACGCTACCAACGACTAGGAGACTAAGCAAATAGAAAGAAATAGCATCAGTATTCCATCACTTCAACAACAACAAGGAGAAGACATCAGCGGTCAATTGGAGCTACCACAACTAGTAACAGCAGGAGGATGATTCGACTCTTCTAGAATTTCCAACAACTAGAATTCTCTAGAACTAATTTTACATAGACAAGCAAGGACGGAACTAAAAAAATTAGTCAAGACGGGTGGAGGTAGACAAATAACGAGATGAAGAATTTTAGAAGAGGTGAAATAAAATTTCAAAAAGGCGAAATACAATTTTAAGAAGGATAAAATACTAATTTTATTAATACAAATTAAAAAAAAAAAATTAGGGGCAATGGTCCACCTCTAGTCTATGAGTGACTCGCCTTATGGATGACGAAAAATGACAGGATCCATATGATAGAAACAAATACACTTGAAAAGTCAAACAAATTAATTTTTTTTAATTTATTAAAGAATGTTGAATAAGAAGTTGCGGTACGTTTGTTGCCATGACCACTGTAGATACTTTTGTTGACTGACTAATAAATTTTAAGATTCTACCCAGAGGAACAAAAATGTTGACAAAATTATATTTGGATTTTAGATGGAAAAAGAAAGATTGCCTAAGTTGAGTTAGTTGTTTGTTTATGGCTCCACCATTGATTGATCAGCTGAAGCGAACGGGGTTGGCTTCAGCAGTACCATAAATGACCTGATCAAATCATCCAGCTTATAGTCAAGGCCCCTGCCACCTCCCCTACGCCCTATTGACTTGCTTGGTGCCTTGTAGCCTCGAACACGGTACGACGACCGAAAAAGTCCTACAACTCCTTTCGGTCCTCTTGTTTTCCTGCCAAAATTTTTCTCTGTTAAAGAGTAGTAAAAAGTTCCACTACTACAGTTAGGATTAGTTAAAAAATAACTCTTTGTTGCAATTTTTTTGTTCTAAATTAGGACACTTGTGATCTCGTGTTACTTGAATTTTAAAATGTAATATCCATGTCCTTTAGAGTTTGGAAAGTTCACAAAAATTCCCCTTTCATCTTAATTTTATCATCAGAAAAATGTACCTCTGAGACGCTTGTGATATGAAAATTGAGGATATTTTTGGTAAATTGGTTCTTGGGTTGCCAATTCCTTTCATTTTTTTGGAGAGAGTGAGTAGGTTTTGAAGATTAAAAAAAAGGTATAAACCATTAGGAGAAAGAGCAAAATAACACATTTAGGTTAAAACTTAGTAAATAATGTTATGTAGTTTCAAAATATGTAATTAATAGCATATTGTGATAAATTGAGTAATATCTCAAGAGAAATTGAGAGCAAAACCCCTAAAATACTCCTATATATTTGTCTTCTATATCTCTCACCCTTCTCCCTCGTTGGTACTGATGGCGGTCAAAAATACAATATTTATTAAAAAATATCATATTTACTGTGTAAATACAAAATTCACCGGTATCTTCGCCAGACTGCTAGCGGCCAAGAAATACAATATTTACTGAAAAACATCGTATAAATGCATAAAATTCACCGATGATTTTGCTAAATTGCCAGCGGTTGGGGAATACCGTATTTTTCGTGTAATAAAAAAATTCACCGACGACTTCATCAAACCATTGATGGCTAGAAAATGCAATATTTATTAGAAAATACCATATTTACTATGTAATACAAAAATTCACTGGTGACTTTGTTGGACCATTAACTGCTAGAATATACAATATTTACCAGAAAAATACCGTATTTACCGTGTAATATAAAATTCACTACGACTTCGTCAGACCGTCGGCAGCCGAAAAATTCAATAGTTACTGAGAGACATTGTATTTAACGTGTAAATACAAAAATTCAATGACGATTTCGTCAAATCGCCAGTGGCGAGAAATATAGTGTTATTCTGGAAATACTGTCTTACCATGTAAACACAAAAATTCTCTAGTTACTTCATCAGATTACTGGTGGTCGAAAACTATAATATTTATTGAGAAATACCATATTTAACATGAAACACAAAAATTCATCAACGACATTGTAGGACTGCTGGTGGTGGGAAAATACAATATATACTAAAAAATATTGTATTTTATCGTGTAAAAATAAAAATTCATCGGTCACTTCTGTAACGACCCTCCCTACGTGGCCGTTACTTAACTTAAACATGGTGGTAAGCTTAAACTTAACTTATTATAAAGTATAGAAATTTCAGAATAATTTTTTTAAAATGAATTCTTTCTATAGAATCCTTGACATGAAACCTTAAAGGAAATAATAATTGTTCTTCCAAAACTTAATAACAAATGAATTCTTGATGATAAAGAATTCTCAACACATAACCTTAAAAGATATAATAATCATTTCTCAAAACTTAATTTCGTAAACATAACGTAATAATATAAATTTCTCAAACGTGATAATAACGTAATATTAATCATTACATTTTAACTTAGTTATAATTTCTAAAAGCATGATCCTTTATATAACTCATAACATTAATTTCTTGAAACATAACCACATTAATTTTCTTGAACTTTTCTTTTTAAACATAAGAATAATTATTTAGCAACTATTACTTTAATTACATTTTGCAATTTAAATAAAACTATTTTCAAAACAATTTTAAATTAAATATTAAAATGAAATCCCATTTAAATGCTCTTTAAAACTTTCTTAACAATCATTTATATATTTTACATATAATTTTAACATCTTAAAAATAACATATTATTTTCTTAAAAGTAAACCTTCTTAAACTAAACAAAACATAATTCCTTATACTTAAACTTTTAAGTTTAAGATACTAATTTCTTGAAGCTTTTCATTTAGATTTTCATAACAAGTTCATAAGAACATTATTCATCAAAATCATATCCTATTTTAGCATAAAACTCATATGGCCATTTCCTTTTTTTTAAATAAGCATAATAGCAAATAGCTTTCTGACTTAAAAACTTCAAATATTTGTTGCATTGTATATTGCAACATTTTTTTTTAAACTTTACAATCCTCTAGACCGAGGTTGCGTAATCACCATCTTGGTTTTTAAAACATGATTACGTAAATAATTTATTTATTCATATGCATATAAATTTTGTAAGATAAAAACATGCATAATTTTGGGAAATAAAACATGCCTAAATTTGTAAAATAGTGATGCGGAAATATTACTTTGCGTAAGCGGTATCCATTCTCATCTTCACCATTCGTCTGCCGCTCACCACTGCCCATCAAGTGTCGCTGATAGGTTTTCTTACCTATAGCATGAACATACTTAAATGAGCTTTCGCTCAGCAAGTAGGAAATTAGTCTCGCAAAACATGATTAAAAATCATTTTAATAAAAATATGCATGAATATTTTATGCTTGCTTATCAACTTGATTTATGCTTAATTACTTTAGCTATAACTTATCTTCTTACTTTGGGCCCGAGTGATCGTACCAGTTGCGCGCGAGTCTTAGGAAGTTAGGGTTCGCGAGGTCCCAACGACACCAAGATCATTCATTACTTTAACATGAAGCCCTCCCGTGGGTCGGGAGGTTGGTACGACACCCTTAACTTGTCTTATAAGTTTCACTTGTCTTATTGTGTGTATGCAGTATGACTTATCACTACATGACATCACAATTTCGTAATTCATTAATCATAAATCATAATCATACTTGACTTGAAGATGATTAAACAATATAATTTAAATATTGCATACATCACACATTAATCATATCATCATCATCATAGCATTTCACATCATGTCATAACATAACATATCCTAGTGTCACAAATCACTGATCATGCATTTTCATAAATTTTATGAAAATATTTAAAATTAATTTATTTTTAAAACTATTCATACTGTAGGCTAGATTTCTATTTACATGTTTCAGTAAAGTAGGTTTCCCTATGCATTTTGAATTCCTTCCTTTCTAATGGAACAAATCTGTACAAAATGCCCATTTGGAGTGTGTAAGAATACTTCATTTTATGCTATTTAGATTTTAGCATAACGACAAGAATTTGATCACTCTATTAGATCATAAATTCTTTTATCAATTGATCATGGATTTCACCATTTCTATCACAAGGATTATTTTTAATAAATCCTCATAATATTTAAACTTTTCCTTAATTGCCATTTGTTCGTATCCAAGTTGATAATTAATTAATTTTAAAACAATTAATTAAATTCTCTATCATCGTTAAATCCGTGAGACTTTAATCCATTAAATTAGACATTTTCTAAAATAAGGATTCTTATCTTAAGTCCTCACTGGGCTTGTTGTAAATCCATTTAATGGTTCGTAATTGTTTTTAAGCCCGCAAGCCCAAATATGACATCGTAATGTCATATACATTCTATCGATAGATTGTCTTTTGTGTGGCATTTTAGGCTGAAACGAGCGTTGGACCCATGCCTAACATCGTGGCATTAAAGTTCTATCGTATTGGGTTTTTATGCTTGCTGAAATAATGTTCAAATGAAAACTATTAAAGTTTATCTTTGAAATTCTTACCCATTTAGCTTGGAATTTTAAATAAAAATCGCTCTAGAAAATAATGCCTAAAATTGTTAACCCACTAAATCTCAGGCCTATATAACCTTTTAAAAGTACTGTAATTTCTTGATTTAGTGAAAAATTAAATTTTAAAGTCACGCGATCTTTGTTTGTAAAAATTGGTACCGGTAGAGTAGTTTTGAAAAATTTATGTGAAATCGTATATTAAACACAGTTTTTTTTTTGAAGTTTTTCCTCCATAGAAGTCACTCATTTTTTAAATGTGTGTTTCAATAATTATCTTGTTTGTTTTTAAAATACCGGTTACCATTTTTCTTTGGCAAAATTGCTTCCCAGTTAAAACTTTGAAATTTTTACCAATTAAAAGTTTTGACTATTTTTATATGTCCAATTTAAAGTCTAATTTAAAAACAGTATTTTACAAAACTTTCTTTACAAAAGTTCTTCATTTTGTTGCAAACGAGAACTTTTATGTTTGGCAAAATTTGTAATTCGGCCTCGAAATGACCCAAAACTTACAAACAGTTTTTTACACAAAAAATATAGTTTTTTTGGACTGTTTTGGAAAACTGCCTATAACTGTATTTTAGAGGCAGATTTTGGAGAAAATTTCTTCACAAAAGTTGTTCGTCTCATCGAAATCTAAAACTTTCCTGTTTGGCAAAACATAAAATTCAGGACTTGAAACGGCTCGAAAATGGCAAAACATTTTCAGCACTGCTGGAACTGTTTGGCAGTTTTTTGCAAACTGCATTCAGGCAGTTTTTGGGGCTGCCTTTAGGCAGTTTTTGGGACTGTTCTAGGCAGTCTATAAAAACTGTTCAGTAGGCCTATTTAGAGTCAAAACTTTGTTTTTTTTTCAGTTATGGGTTTTTGTTCAAACATCAAAAACTAAAAGTCTCGTGTTCGGCAAAGTTTTAAAAATCGATTCTAAGGCCTCCGTTTATGAGTTTAAAGTTTGTGGAAATCTAAAACTTTCTTGTTTGGCAAAACATAAAATTCAGGACTGAATCAGCTCGAAAATGGCAAAACACTGCTGGAACTGTTTGGCAGTTTTTTGCAAACTGCATTCAGGCAGTTTTTGGGGCTGCCTTTAGGCAGTTTTTGGGGCTGCCTTTAGGCAGTTTTTGGGACTGTTCTAGGCAGTCTATAAAAACTGTTCAGTAGGCCTATTTAGAGTCAAAACTTTGTTTTTTTTTTCAGTTATGGGTTTTTGTTCAAAACATCAAAAACTAAAAGTCCCGTGTTCGGTAAAGTTTTAAAAATCGATTCTAAGGCCTCCGTTTATGAGTTCAAAGTTTGTGGAAAATTTTTCCACAAACCAAAACTTGCAAAAACATAATTCTAACATGTAAAATACTAACTTTTTACATGACATACAAGCATAAACTTAACTAATTAACACATAAATAATTATTACAACATATTTCCACACCCAATCATCAAATCTCTCATAAACTTATGGACTGTATCCTTAAGAAAATTTATGGAAAAGCTTAGATTGCTTACCCTTGATGACAACTCTTAGGTGGATGATCTTAAAACTTCTAGCTCCACTCCTTTCCTCCTCTTGGATCAACACTAAAACAAAACTTAATCATGTTAAAACTTAGTTTTGTTTTGGTCTTCATTTAGAGGCTATCTAACTAAAATATTTTCTTCTCTTTGTTAGAAAAAGAGATAGGAAGAAAAATGTGGATATTACCTTGGTCTAATATTCTAACACCACCTTTGTCTTCTTCTTCTTCTTCCTATGTAGGAGTTGATAAAATTTGTTTTTGATAAGATAATGGTAGAGAAGTATGTGGAATGTGGCTTGATTTTTGTTTGGTTTTGGAAAGGAAATTAGGAAGCAATTTTTGTTTTCTTTGAGTGCTCTTGTATGCACGTTGATGAAGAAGAAAAGTAAGAATCTTTTCTTAGTGTTCCACAGGTAAAGAAATGAAGTGGGAAAGGATTGAAAAAAAAAAGAATATTGGCTTAGTCACTTATTTATATATATTGGCTTAATCTACCTACCCCACTTAATTCATGCTTAATTAGACTTCTAAGTGGCTTTGACAACTTTAAAATATGTTAATCCCTTGCTAATGGTGGCCCCATGGGTGAGGTTGAGTGGAGTGTTTTGTTCTAATAATGGAAAAGGACAATCATCATGGGTGGAAGCTTAAATCAAGGGATTCTTGTCCTTTGCTTATGCTTGGAAGTTTCCCTTAAGCAGGTAAATTTTATACTGTCAGCAATAACTAACTTAGCTGACTAGAAATTTTATTATCTGACAGGTTTTCTTTTATTTTTCAAATACTATGATATACTAATCGCAGTATGAACCGATAACGATCAAAGTTTAGTGGCGTATTCGTTTTTGACAGCTTGAAGTCTAAAAATTTATTTTAAACTTAATAAAAATCCAAATGTGACTTTTTCAGTATCTAAACTCTGTAATGACATAGTTTTTAATAGTGTCACTATCAGAGTTTGCATAGTATTTTCTGTCGTTACGGCTACTCGCGTAGTTCCATTTTTGACTAATTTGGCAATTAAGGAATTAATTTGCGTTAGAGTGTTTCTCGATACACTACTAACATAGTATTGTACTCAAAAATTCTCATAATTAAATTTCTCAAGTCCTTTATAGATAAATTCTTTCGTCGTAGTAACGGTTGAATTTATCAATTCATTTATTGAATTTCGATAGTTAATTAACTTAACTATAGAATCCATTATAGAATTTTTGGAATATTCGTATATTAATTCCATAAATTCTTTACTCATGAAATTCATACATAATGTTTTGAGGAAAATCCTTGATTTAAACATGTAAATTACATTATTTAATTCTAGGATTTTTTTTTTCCCAGTCATTGCTACTTTGTTGGACCGTTAGCAACCGAGAAATACAATATTTAATGGAAAATATTTGTATTTACCATATAAATATAAAAATTCACCGACGACTTTATCAGACTATCGACAGTCGAGAAATACAGTATTAACTTGGTAATACTTTATTACTGTGCCAACACAAAGATTCACTAGCGACTTCGTAGGACCACTGACAGCCTGAGAGATAAAGTATTAACATGAAAATACTATATTTACATGAAAAGACAATTTTCACATAAATATAGAAATTTTTCGACGACGTCGCCACCCATCACTGCAGCTGGCGATGTTCAGGTCTTAAAAGTATATGTCTGATATAAACTCAACTATAAGGTTGTCCAAGTAATTAAACTCAGTGAGTCTGAGGTCTATCCCAGAAGGAAAAGATATTGCAAAGGTCCAATATATCAGTTCTATTATGTTTAGTTGAAGAATTTGAGAATAAAAGTTAATTTTATTTACAATATTTACATTTTTTTTTACTTTTTTCATTTTTAGATTTTTTTTGTGATTTTTGGAATTTTAACAACAAGAAATGTGACTTAAATTTGATTAGTAAATGGAGCTTCAACAAGTGAAATTTAACTTAAGAGATGAAACTTTAACAAGAGGTGCAATTAATTTTAAAGGTAATAATAGTTTTAACAAACACGAAGGATTCTGGCAATTTATTTAAATATTTTTAGTTTTTCTAAACTTATTTATTAAAATGGTTTAAGTATGCAATATGCCATGCTTTGTCTACAATAATCAAGAGTTACCAAACATTTACTGTCCTAATTCATGTCTATAGTGCATCAAAAACTCATTTCTAACAAATATGTATGTTTTCAAATTAACTTACTAAAATCTGATAAAATTTACCGTTAAGTATTTACCATACTATTTCATGTCTACGAATAATCAAAGTGTTCCTAAACATTATTCGTGCCATCCTATGTCTATGATAAATTAAAACTTGATTTTGCAAGAATTTTAGTTAAGTTAACATGAAAATCATAAGTTTTCTAAAAATAATTTTGACATTATAACAACTTAAAAAACTTAGAAAAACTAAAAATATTTACCTTAATTTTGGCAGAATATCCCCCTCTATCCCCAACAAAGTGGAATTTAGAAAGACATGATGAAAGTAGAAACACACATATTTTTATTAAGCATAACTATTTTACAACATAAAAAACTAGAATTATTTTACAAAAATATAAAACTAAAATTTAGAAGAAAACTAACCTAAGAAGATAGAAGAAGAAAATTTTCTCCAAAGGAAAATTGTGTGAATTAAATGAAGGGAGGGGGTATTTATAGTAGAAGAAAATCTACTATTTATAAGATTTTTATATTTTTATATTTTTTTATTATTTTATTAAGATATTTTTAAGTGGAAAACAATGTAGGATGCAATTTAAATGATGGAGAATTTTTTGGAATAATTTATAACTAACCACTCCATTTTTGCCTAACCAAATCTGATTTTTATTTATTTTTGTTTCTTTTTCCTCTCCTGTGAACGTGGATATTTGCTGGATAATCTAGTGTTTCGTGGCTCAGGACGGACGCATAGGGGCCGTGCGATCGCTGGTGTTTGACCAGTGTGGTGGCTAAGATGGGGTCTGTGGTCAAAAGTCACTGAGAGCTGGTAATACGAAATTCTTACCGCGATTAAGTCTTCATAGCAGATCGATCGGTTCAAAGAGCGATGCCCGGTGACGGCGAAATGCACGTGATCAGCGAGGAAGGAAGACACGCGAACGGCTGGGATGAGCTGGAATCTCGGATCCGACAGCTGGCGGACACCACGTGTTCTTTCTTATTTTTATTTTTATTTTATTTTTAAGCATTTGAGATCCGTTTTCAAGCCATTTTTCTCATTTTTTTTTCAGATTTTAAATCTAAAATAAAATAAATATACTAAAATTAATTATTTTATAAACATAATTTTCACAATAATTAAAAATATTTATTTTACAAAGGCACAAAAATTACTAAAAATAAATAAAGACTTCTAAAATTAACAAACCTTAATAGATATACTATTTAAGTCTCAAGATTATTTTTAGAAATTACTAGAAGTATAATAGAATATATTTACAACTCAAAACTTATTTACAAACATTTTAAGACTCAAAATTAAAATCACACAACAATATTTTTACAGTTTTAATTTTTTACAAACTAAATATTTATAAAACACACAGAGATTATTTTAAAAATTATAAAAAATGTTACTAATATAAAAACACGTTTTTAAACGCATTTACACACTAAGACAAAAAAAAATACTTATTAACATAAAAATGCTATTAGTTAGAGGATTTGATGAGAAATAAACGTATAAATATATGATTTAAACCTTATAAAATGTACACTTTTACAGTCTCATAAGGCGACGTCATTGCTTGCTAGGAGATAGTTATTGATGGCTAGAAAATATATATTTATCTATAAATATGTCAAATTTTACAAAAAGAAAATATTAAACCACCAAACAAAAGAAAGAAAGAAAGCTGACCTCTGCTGCAACGTGCTTCCCTCCGTTGGCAATGCTCCACCCACCGCCGATGTGAGTCCACTTACACCACCTACACTACCGTGTTCAGATGACGATGATTCACCACACAGTTTGGCTCACATTGGTTCTTCTTCTTCTGTTGTTGTTTTTGTTGTTTTGTTTTCACTAACAACATAAACTTTATTGCAAGCAATGTGTTTGGCTAACCTTTTTCAATATGGGCAAATACTTGCGTTTTTGAAATTCTTTTTTCAAATGGTCAATAGAAGGGAAAATTAATCCGCAAAGGAATTTTAAATCCCAATGGCATATAGAATTGCAATCAACATAGAAATATAAAGATCTTCACAGTAGAAGCGCATTGTACGTGCAGGGTTTTTTTTATTGAAATAGGAGTGCAAAATGTTGGAGATACAAACGTATCACCAAAATGACTTGTATATGAACAGGGCTCGGCCAGTGACCCCCACCTCTCCTAAAAATAAAATAAAATAAAATAGAGAAATTTGCAGGGTGCCCCTTATGAACCTACTGTTTAACATTAACTTCTATTTTTTAGACTTTTTAAAACTGCATTTTTAATATTTATTTTTTTAAAAAAATTAATTTATCAAAGGATTTTTTTTAGTTCCAAAAAAAAAAAAAAAAAAAGATTCAGACCTAATCTTACTCTTACCTTCTTGCTCACTTCCCTATTCTCTTTCTTAATTGTTTTCGGATCGTTACCCGCATTCTCTCTCTCTCTCTATGCTTCTCTCTCCATCTCTCTCTTCCCCCTGCACCTCCCTCTCCATCTGAATCTTCCTTGTTGAGTCCGCTCTCGCCCCTACCAAGCCCGATTCCAAGGCCCCTCCCAAACCTAGGGTTAGGGCTTCTACACCAAAGAGATCTAATCTTAATTCTTCGCATTCCCCATTGCCTAGCAATTCCTATACTTCTTGCCGCAACAGTTATGGCAATTTCAGAGCATCGTCGCCGCCGCCGTCGTCCGAGGATGTGGTGAAGAAGGAGCCGTGGAGGAATAGCTTTGGCTACAACAACGACGTCGTCGAGGGATTAAATTTGATATCGAGCGGAAGAGTTTGCTGAGGGTGCTCACCGTTGTCAGGGGAGAAATGCCGAGAATTGCCGGTGATGTTGCAGTTCCACGACAGGGGATGGGTGAGAAGGAGCAATGATTCGGCAGTCAACGATTTCTTCTGCCGACGAAGGTGTTTGGGTCAAAGTGCAGTAAGAACATGCTGAATTTGTAGATGCTAGTTGAGAAGTTGATAACACTCGTTTGTTTTTTGGGTAATAATTATGAGATTTTTGGAAGTACCTGTGTGATGGCTTGTGGCAATATTGTAGGTTTTGTGGGTGAATTTTGGGATTGTTTTGGCTTAGTTTTTGAGTATTTGGATCCAGGTGAGGGGTTTCTAGAGAGGTTTTGTCTAATGTATATCTAGTATTTGATCAAAAACTCGTGAGAGTTATTCTTTTTTTTTTCTTTCTTTTTTTCTGGTGATTGAAGTTGGTGCACGGGACTAATTGGGTGATTGAATCTTTTTTGGGTAGAAAACTGAATTCAAATTTAGTCTAAGCTAGAAAATGTTGAATTGTTCGTCCCTATGGAAATTATTGAAGCTAACACCCTAGCTAGAACGTGTTGAATTGTTCCTCCCTATGAACTTTTGCTCTTTGGTAATTCTTGGGTCATCATAATATAATTTTTTTTTCCTTTTTGATAAGGAGATAAAGATCAAAGTTAAATTTCATGAGTTTCACTCCTGTAAACATTAACAAAAGACAATTAGCTAATTAAATTTTATTTTATTAGGTTCTACTGTCCTTAATTGATTATGAATATGATTAACGTATGTAATTGGTCATAACGTGTTTTACATGTATGCTTAATGTGTTCCACTTGGGCAAATTTGTTGTTTTTGTTTTTGTTTTTGGAACATGTTAGGTTATAATCTGACACTCTGCTTTGGTGACTGGAAGTGAGTTTTACGACGGAACCTTACAGGTTCTACTACTTCGAAAGAAAGGGTAATTTAGTCTTTTAAAAAATCTATAATTTATAATAAAGGGGCAGTTTTAATAAATGGTTTTTTGAAGGGTATTTTTAATAAGGTGGTGTATTTATGGGGCATTTTGTAAGTTGCCCAATAAAATTAAATAAGGGAGAAAAATCAATGCAACATGTGGTTATTGGCATCACAGTTAGAAGCATGTCCAGTACATTTTTAGCATATTTACCAAACTATAAAGGAATGTAAAGGAAAATGTAATGAGATTGGAAAAAAGAGTGAAATATTGGGAGTGAACAACATTCTTATTACGATCTCATTTTCTTTTTAGTGTTTACTTATATACAAATGAAAATTTTATTCAAAATAATTATCAAAATATCTATTTTATCTAACTAATAGTTATTAAATAAAAATATTTATATTTGAATATCTAAGTAAATATGGTATTTGTTTTTTTTAATGAGGAATTAATATTAAAGGGTATGTGATTGATATTTCATTTTCTTATTTTTTATATTATGTGGGGCCTACAAACTTTCATTAATGATTTTGTAAATAAACACATTATTTAAAGAAAATATTCCTTGCATTTTGTTTCTTTTTGATGCAAAGTAAACATGCCCAACAATTTAAATTTGCATCTATCTTTTCTGCACGAAGCCCTGGACTGAATGTTATTACATCCCAACTGTAGATAAGGCATATGAACATTACTGGAAAACTAATTAAAGTGCAAGATGCAGAAAACTAAGACGTGTTGCAAACATATTACTGTCTTGATGTTATTAATTGAACAAAATGGTCCTTATCTTTCTTCCACTCTTTTTTTTTTTGGGTTCTTACCTAGGCAGAGGAATCAATTGTTCCGAAATCTTCTTCTGGGACATCATTTCAGCTGATTCGTTTGATCCAGCCTCATCACGGGCATTCTTTCGGGTGAACTCTGTAGCCAAACACTCTTTCAATTCAATTGCAACCCTAGTCATGTTTGGCCTAGTCGTGGAAGTTTCGGAGACACAAGCCATTGCTATTTCAACAGCTTTCCAGAGGGTATTAATATCAAAACCTCCTTCCAACCTTGGATCAAGAATACTTTTAATATCCCCAGTCTCAAGCCTAGTGCTAACCCATTCAGTTATGTGGTTATTCTCTTTGGTTTTTGCTAGCACGGGCCGAGCTGTGATCATTTCCAAGAAAAGAACCCCAAAACTGTAAACATCACTTTTCTCATTCAACAAATTTGATGCGTAGTACCTGCACAAGAAAATAATCAAATCTCAGTTACCACGCCAATGAGTACATCAATAGTTTTCAATAAACTAAAGAGAAGGAACAATCGAGATTAAAATGTTTTAGCATATCTCAACTAGATTGGCACCTAACAAACCTATCCCATATCGCAAGTTCCCTGCTCTAATATTGCTAATAGAAAACATGACAAGAGAGTATTGTGAAAAAGGGAAATACATCTCAAAGGCAAGCAATTAACAAACTGAGAATCAGTATTAGAGTACTATATATATTTCATATAAATTATTAGCTATACTTAATGTTTTTCATGATTTATTTTTTTAATCTAAAAAAGGGTTAATAATTGACATTGCATATATGTGAGTATGATATAATTCTCTAAATTAGATATTTTTGTTAGATATACAATTTTTAAAAAAATTAAATAAGTTTATAGGAAAACTACTTGCTCGGGGTCAAGATATCCAGCTGTGCCTGCAACGCTTGTTGATATACCAGGACCGGTGTTGCTAACATTAAGTGGTATATTATTGCTATCCTCAAAAGGGAAAATCTTGCACAGGCCAAAATCACTTAGCTTGGCTTGGAATTTTTCATTCAACAAGATGTTTGTCGATTTAACATCTCGATGAACTATAGGGGACTTACAACCATTGTGCAGGTATTCTAATCCTACATTTTAACATGCATACAACAAAGTCATGTAGCTATCAGTTAGCCAGGCATGACCCAGAAAAAAAGAACTATATATTATAGAGGAAAACCATTTTCTTTTTTACTAACCTTGTGCTATGTCTACTGCTATTCGAAGTCTGTCTTCCCAACTCAAGATTATTCGACTATTACCTATTAATTTAAACATGAAATGTCTTATAAACAGAATCCTTGCTATCTTGTCTCTGAACAAACAGATCAAAGAGTAAATGCTTACCTAAAAGATGCGATCGTAAGTTTCCCATTGCCATGTACTCATAGATGAGTCCAATGCTGAAAGCCTCATTGCAATACCCAATGAGGGTTGTCAGGTTCTTATGATGAACTCTCAGAAGTAGTTTGAGCTGTGTAAATAAGTCAGCATCCTCTTAATTCAATTGTGAATACATGTGTGTAAAAACAAAAACTAATAAATACAAGTGTGTGAATATAACATGCCTCTGCATGAAACTGTCGATGCCCTTGAACGGACGAAGGAGAGAGCATCTTCACTGCTACTTCAATGCCATTTAAGTACCCATGGTAAACTTTTCCAAATCCACCTTCACCTAGTACCCTCTTAAAGTTGTTTGTTATTTTTTCAAGCTCAACATAGGTAAATAGTTGTTTTCTGGAGATAAATGATCTTTCCTCCTCATGGGACTCTGCGTTTGCAGGGTTACCTGTGTAAAGTTTAGAACACTTTGATACACAAGTAGGTGCACAAACACGGAAAATAAAAGGTAGAAAAAAAGCAATTACTAATCCGAAACTAGAATCAAACTGTTATTTAATTATTTTTTGTTGTCTTAAATCTTAAGCTCGAAAACGTTGCTATATAAATTTTCCAATCAGTGAATTTCTATTATGAATGATGTATGATATCTATTAAGCCAGAAAGAAGAGATTAAAATGTTGAATTTCAAGCCAAAAAAATGATTACAATATGAATGGACTTGTATATACATATGTAAGGGTGTGACGATCAGAGTACTAGCCTTTCAAATCCGCTGCTTTTTCTTGTCTTGTTCTTTTAAATCTCCAGACTATAGCCGCAATAATTAAGAAAACAAGAAGAAGTCCACCGAGTGCTGCTACCAGTGGAACAACAAACTTTTTTTCCTTTCCGCGTGACCCCGATGAACATTGAGTGCTATTTGAAATTGTATCAATGCTGTTGAAAAGATTAGTTGATTTAATCAGTACGCAGCAGTGAGAATTTGAAATAAATTGCTCTTCTAGAGTTGTTCAAAGTTTCTTCCTCTAAAATTTACAGCAATTTTTTTAAAAAAATTAAAAACAGCATACTGATAATTTTCTTTTTCGCACAAAGCAGACCTTAACAATAATTGACCATTCTTTGACTTCTCCAAAAGTGCATCTGGAACAGGACCCGTGAGGTTGTTCCCCTTCAGGTTTCTGTGTAAAGAGAGAAATGTGATGCGTGATATGTCACCAAGTTAAATACTGATGTAAATTAGAAGAATTGAAAAACTTACAGAACTCTCAATAAGGACAATTGAGCTAAAAATGCAGGCACTGTCCCTCTCAGGTTGTTGTTTGATAAATCCCTGAAATGGAATGTCAGTAATAATAGTCAAATAAGTAAGACTCATCACGTTGTAGGACAAGGATTAAAATCTACATTACAGTGGTCATTGAGATAATTACAAGTACTGTAACATTTTCAGATTGGCAATGGAAGGAGCGATTTCCCCCTTTAATCCACTTGATGACAGGTTCCTGCTTACAATTATAGAAAACATTGTCAACATAGAGTTGAAGAGTATATGATATAACTTTGAACTTTTTTTCCTTTTCTTTTAATAACATTAAGTAAATACTACTTACAAAGTTATAATTGTAGGCGGATTATCGCCATTATGATCACAACCCACACCATCCCAAACGAAAGCTTCTGGGGAACAAGGATCGCCTTGCCAGTTTCTTTTTATTCCATGCATCAACTTGACATTCCAGATAGCTTCAACTAATATTTATTAGACAAAGAGGGAGAGCAGGCAAGGTCACAAACAATTGTAAGAAATCATATTGCGCAAGATTGTAAGAACAATATCTTTTTTGAGATACATACCATCTGCTTGATTTGTTTCTTGCTGAGATGATTTCTTTAGGATGTACATCTCCAAGGCATTTATGAGGGGTGGTAGAGTTGAATTGTTGGTACTTTGAAGTGAAATCTCGATCTTTCCATCCCCATCTGTATTGCTTCCTGCCTTGCTGAATATTGTGTTTTGGCTTAAGTACTTTGGAGCCAATGCTTCGTACAAAAGTCCCTCATTAAAATAAATGTTGAATTCTCTAAATTGGTCTTTTTGGAGCTCTTGGAGCTCCATGAAATGCATGTAGAAAAAATATCTAAAGGTATTATTTTGCTGGGACCAAGTGATATTGTTTCCAGTGTATGCAGTGCGCATGACTGTAACGGTACTTCGAAATCATTCTTTAATACAGAGTTCTCATTACTAAGGGAGGTATTTATAAACGGCTTCCACGCATCTACTTGGAGGGGTGACCACAAGCGATCATATTTATCATCTTCGTATCTGTCGAGTACCAAAGAATTATCTCATTTAACCAACCATTGCCAATTAAAAAAAAAAAATGCAAAAAGTATGGCCAAGGGCTATTACCTCATTACTTGGCTTGTAGCTGAAGAAAAATCAAAGCGACCATAGAGTTGCAGTGACGATCCGTTTTCACTAACATAAATGTCATTTTTTAAAGGCCTCAGCTCTAATGCCGATATGAATGGAGTTCCATGGCCTGTGTTTACTAGACAAATATGTATATGATCTGACGAGAGGACATGTATGATTTCCGTGTCTATTATTGTCTTTGAATCTTTAATTATTACCGTTTCCCAAAGTTCAACTCCGAGATACAAATCAAAGGTCGGGATTTGAACGATGTGGTCGTAGTCTCCATACATGAACCTAGCACGGATCAAGAACTTGTTACCTTTGCCCTCGGCAGGTTTGAGGGTGTAACAGTTTCTGGTTCCTTCTGGGAAGCTTCGGACATTCAAAAACTGCTTATAATTACTTGCCTGTTTGTATGCAGCAGATATATCTCTGCTTTCTCCTGTTTCAGTGAAGTTTGCATCTGAAAAATAACGGAAGCCCGTTGCTTCATCTACGTAGCTCGATACATCGGATATTCCACAATCTATGCTAATGAAACCTGAGAGATTTAGGGATTAATATTAGTATATTAGCTCTTTTCTTTGCATTGATAATAAGCTATAGCACTAGTAGTTTTAAGAACTAGTTATTGAGGGCTGGAGAGATTACTAAACCTGATAACTTCTGATCAGTCTGAACTAGAAGTGGTAGAACAAGCAAAACGCCGTGCAATAACATTGCAAAGGGCAGATGCTCTGAGAAAGCCATGTCTTAACTCTCCTTGTACTGCCAATTAAATAAGACACGAGGTGTCTTATACTCTTATATATAGTATTAATTTTACATAGACGACCAAGGTCGAAGCTAGAAAAATTATCAGGACGAGCAGATGTAGGCAAATAACAAGATGAAGAATTTTCATGTAGGGAATAAAATTTCAAAGGTGCAAAATACAATTTTAAAAAAGATGAAACACTGGTGTTATTAATACAAAGTAAAAAAAAAAAGTTCCTCTAGTTCGTGAGTGACTCGCCCCTTAGACAACGTGCAGTTTTATTAGATTTATTTGAGCATGATAATCCCTATATACCCGAGTTATAGTCTTATTTATCATTCATATTTAAATTAAAAAAGGGGTAAGTGATAAACAGTTGTCAGAAATTTGACTTGGTAAAATCATTTGTCCTCGAATTCAAGGACTTGGGATGAAATTTCACCTTCACCGAAGCCTGAGTTTAAAAATTTATGCTATGGTGGGACCACAACCAAAAAGGTTGGAAACGAAAAATGACATGATCCATAGGATAGAAACAAATACACTTGAAAAATCAATCAAATTAAAGTTTTTTTTTTAAATTTATTAAAGAATGTGGAAAAAGAAGTTGCTGGACGTTTGTTGCCATCACCATTGTAGAAACTTTCGTTGACTGACTAATTCTACCAAGAGGAAAAAAATGTTGATTGAATTAAATTTGGATTTCAGACGGAAAAAGATTGACTAAGTTGAGATAGTTGTTTCTTTATGGCTCCACCATTGATTGATCGGCTGAAGGGAACGGGGTTTGGCTTCAGCAGTACCATCAATGATCCGATCAAATCATCCAGCTTGCAGTCAATGCCCCTGCCGCCTCGCCTACGCTCTATTGACTTGCTTGGTGCCTTGTAGCCTCGAACACGGTACGACGACCGAAAAAGTCCTACAGTTCCTTCCGGTCCTCATGTTTTCAACTGCAAAATTTTTCTCTGTTAACCAGTAGTAAAAAGTTCCACTTCTACCGATAGGATTAGTTAAAAAATACCTCTTTGTTGCAATGTTTTTGGTTCTAGACTATAACACTTGTGATCTGGCGTTACTTGAGTTTTAAAACGTTATATTCACTTCCTTTAGAGTTTAGAAAGTTCACAAAAATTCCCCTTTCATATTAATTTTATCATCATAAAAACGTACATCTGAGACGCTTGTGATATGAAAATTGAGGATATTTTTGGTAAATTGGTTCTTTTGCTTGCCAATTCCTTTCTTTTTTTTTTTTTTTTGGGAGAGAGTGAGTGTGATTTATCAATTAATAAAAGGTATAAACCATGAGAGAAAGAACAAAATAGCATATTTAGTTTAGAACATAATAAATATTGTCATATAGTTTCAAAATGTGTAATTTATAGCATATAATGAGAAATTGAATAATATCTCATGAGAAATTAAGAGTAAAACCCCACCTATTTATTCTCTATATTTCTCACCCTCCTCCCTCGTGGGTTTCGACGGCGGTTGGAAATACAATATTTATCAGAAAATACCATATTTATTGTGTAAATACAAAACTCATTAGCAAATTCCCCGAACTGCTGGCGACTAAGTACAATATTTAATGAGAAATATTGTATTTACAGTGTAAATATATACAATTCACCCATGACTTTGCCAGACTGCTAGCTGCCAGAAAATATTATATTTATCGTGTAATACAATCCATCTTGAGTACCAATTGAAATAAGAATCTCTTAAGGGAGGTTTGAGGTTCGAACCCGAGGGACGCGAAAGAAAACCCTGAGGGACCAGAGGGCCCCAGAGGGGACGGATGAGTGGGACGGCACGGGAACGGTTCACCAATAAGAGTCGTAAGTCCGGGGGCCCCGCAAGGTGGGTCCTATGGAGGCTTGAGGTGGGGCCCGCGCCGGACGCCATATTTTCAATCTAAGAGACAAGAAAGGCTAATTTATTTCCATATATGGCAGAATTTAGCAAAAGACCATTCTCTGCTCTTTTAGAAAGTGCATCCGGAACTGGACCTGTAAAGTTTTTTCCCTTTAAATTTCTGGAAAGAGACAGCACATTAAATGTGATCTATGATCCGTCATTAAGTGAAATAATCATATAAAGGGAATAAAAAAAAGCTCATAACTTACAGAACTTTTAAGAATGACATTTGAGCTAAAAATTCAGGGACTGTCCCAGTCAGGTTGTTGTTTGATAAATCCCTGATATGAGTAAAGTATAATTAATCTTGTCCACGATATAACATAAACTAAGGGCTAAATTTGTTAGTTGGGATCTAAGATTACATTACAAATTTAACAATATTTTGAAAATGTACTTACAATATTAGTAACATTGTCAGATTGGCAATGGACGGAGCAATTTCTCCCTTTAACCCACTTGATGCCAAATTCCTGATTTCATCATGCATGTGAAAATAATATTTGATCAACAAGATTTTAAAAAGGCTGATTTATTCTCTAAGTATAGCCTTTCAATCGAAGACGTACAAAGAAATAATTCTATGCAGATTATTGGCACTATAACTGCGATTAAGAACATCCCATGCGTAAGCTTCAGGGGTGGCATGGATCTCCCTGCCAATTAATACTTTTTAATCTGTACGCCAACTTGACATCTGAGAGAGCTTCCGCTGATGCTCATATGGATAATAAGATAACAAAAAAATGTCACAAAAGAAACACTAGAAAATAGCCGTGTATAATGGCAATATTAGCGTTGCGAGATGCATATACCATGCGTTTGACTTGTTGTTTGATGCGGAGCTCTCTGAGCGCATACGTTTCTATCGCATTTATGATCAGTGGTAGAGTTGAATTGTCAGTGCTATTAAGCCAGATATCAAACATGCCTAGAGTGTCAGTAGTGCTGCTCGAGCTGCTAAATATTGTGAATCCAGCCAAGTACCAGGGAACATATGGCCCGAACCACAAAGCTCCTTTAATGTAGATATTTAACTCCCTAGATTGGATGGATTGGAGCTTTTCTAGTTCTGCAAAGTGCATGTAGAATATGTATTTCGAGGTGCTATTTAAATTGTTCCAATATATGTTCAGGTAACGAGTAGTTTTGTTTTCTGTATATGCAGTGTTCATTACAGTGAAGGGTAGCTGGTACTAATTCTTAGTTATAGAGTTTTCGTTGCTAAAGGACATAGTAATTACTGGTTTCCAGTTGAGTGGTGACCATAATCGACTATAAATATCATCTTTGTAACTATAAGTAAAGAAAATAATTTCATCTTTAATTATTTTGTTTTAAAAAATAAAAAGAATAAAAAAAAATTAAACTACAAGGTAATAATAAGAACATAATCGGGGGAAGGGGAAACCTCATTGCTTCATCGGTTGCTGTAGAAAAATCCTAGCGACCGTAGAGTTCGAGTGATGTTCCTGGTTCACTTACATAAATGTCACTTCGCAGTGGCCTTATCTCTAACACTGAAATGAATGGAATTCCCATGCCCTTGTTATAATGAATGTGATTGGACAAAGGTACATGAGTAATTTCCTTGTTTATCGGAGTAGATGAATCCTCAATTCTCACTGTATCCCAAAAGGTCAACTCCGATGTACAAATCGAACTCCAGTACTTGGCCTTTGTTATCGTAGTTTCCATACAAGAAGCTTGCTCGGACAAGGTACCTAGTACCATTGTCTGCCAAAGGTTTCAAAGTATAACAGTTTTCGATCCTTCCGGGAAGCTTTGCAGATTCCAAAGCTGCTGCTCATTCTGCCCTTTGTACAGTAGTGAAATGCCCGGTTTTCACTGGCTTCTGTGAAGTTTGCATCCGGAAAGTAAGTGATACCGGTTGTTTCACTGGTGTAGCTTGAGACATCAGATATCCCACAGTCTATACTAATGAAACCTGAAAATTTTAAAATGGTTAAGTAGCATTTTGATTTGCTAAAAGAACAATTTTTAGGAGTGCTAGTTGTAATTAGTTTAGTTTGGAGAACATTAAACCTAATAGATCCTGAGTCTGAACAAGAAGTGGGAGAACAACCAAAGAAACTTGCAACAACAAGAGAAGAAAATGTTTGGAGAAACCATTTCTAAAACTCTCCTCAGACCGTACTGCAAAAACCAAGACCAGATGGATTTCTTTTCTTATTTTGTTATAGATTATAGGTAAATTATTAAGCTTTCCTAAGCAGATAAAATGAAAAAAAATCCGTTAATTAATTATCATCAACTTACATATAAATTAATGCCAAAAATGATGACGTCCTTAATTTGTGCCATCATCTTTTGGGGTCAACGATTGATATACCAACTCCTTATCAGAATCATTCACAGGTATGCCAGATTTAATGATAAACCATAAGAAAAATTCCACAGAAAACGCAATCAGACTTGTGATTATAGAAATAATTAAATGATTCTATTTGAGAAGACATCTCACTCTTACAGCTGAAATGCCCGCCTGAATTTTATTATAGATTTTATTTTAAGAGTAAATTGCGCTGTTGTACCATAAACTACTCAATTTTTGCCCAAATGCAACCCAAACTTTTAATCTTGGCACAATGCATCATGAATTTTAAAATCATTGGCAATAAAGGTCCAATAGCTACTTTTAATTTTTGTTAAGTATTTTTTCACATGTTGAGCTTTAATTTTTTTTCCTTAAAATGATGAGCTCTACCTATAAAAAACTCATGTGCAAATCTCATAATTGTCCATTTTTTTAACGCTTGTTAAGTATTAGAGCTTAATTACTAATGATTTTAAAATTTAGAATGCAATTTTTCAAGATTGAAAGTTCGGAATGTATATGTAAAAAACTGATAGTTTGAGGTGCAACAATATAATTTACTCTAATATTTAGTATTCTCTGGCTGGGATGAAAAACCATCCGCTTCCCTTTTAAGAAATGTAAATCTAACTTTGATAGCCACTTGACTAATAAGTGCCAATATTTTTCTATTGACTAGCTCAAAGAGGATATGTACCATGACATATCCAATTTGATAACTTAACATAAAGAAAAAAGAAAAGGCTAAAAATAGCTTAATGCCACTATTCTAATGCGTGGACTTAAGTATAATATGACCTTCTTGCAATTCTCTCAACGTTATCGATATAAGATTTCATACAAGAGTTTGCAGATATAATTAATAGATACCAGGCCATTTTATTTTATTTCCTTTTATTTTTTTCTCTCCTTGCTTTTTTTTTTAAATTTTTTTAACACAGATTAAATATGTATGCGGTTTTCTTTGTTTCAGACTTGCAATGTTATCACAAAAATTCGGTCAACTAATATTTATGAGGTGTAAGTACTAATTTCTAATTTCAATTCATATCGGCTCCTTTTCCTGTTTTATTTACGCAGAAAGTCAAAACTTTAGCACAAGGTGTTACGATTTGAAATATTTTATTTTTCTCATTGTTGGTCTATGATGTGAACTATTAACGTTGTTACAATTGGCCGTGTATAAACTTATTTTTCAAATAAGTCAGTCCCTGAATTTATGGATTTTTTCTTCACAATTTTGATCTTTACGTCTAAAAAATGACGATGGAGGTTTGAAATAATAGATGTAATGATATGTTTATTATTTAATAACTTAAAAACTTTACCAACTGCTGTCAAAAAAAAAAAAAAAAAAAGAGAGAAGGAAGAAGAAGAAGACTTAGTTGCAAAGTGTAACAAACCACAATTAACTTGGAAAAGACAACTCGTTATAAACGACCATAAAAGTGTTGGACGACAACAAGATTAACAACAACAAGCGATAAAACAACAATTAAGAACAAACTGTGCTAATTCACCAAAAATGAATAAATAAATAAATAATGACAACTAAAATTGCAAACGAGAAAAAAAAAGGGAAGCGGTTCCTGAATGAAATGACCACCCTGATAACGACACATAGGGTAAACGACAATAAGCAAAGTATGCGAATAAAAAAAGAGAGAGAACGAGAGAGAGAAAAGAAAGTAAAGAACAAACGACACCTAAATTAAAACAACAATTGAGAAAACCAGAAAAATGAAATAAGACTTAGTCTGGACGGCGAATGAATGGAGGAAAGGACAAGATCCACTCTAAATAATAACAAAAAATGAAAAAAAGAAAACGAATGTAAAAGAACAATGTGAAAACTATAAACGACAACACAGGTAAATAACGACATGAATTTTTTTTAAGAATAACGACATAGATTTGAGGTAAACGACAAAAGTGCAAAAGAAGATAGGAGAAAACAAAAAGAAAGTAAAATCACAAGAAAGTAAATGCAGTGAACGTCCCTTCACATAATAAACATGGGAGCAAATCTTATCCACACAGTTTTAGTATTTTTGGGTGTACTTTCTTTTGGGATCTTTTGTCGTTTTTGTTGAAAGTTTTCAACAATTGTTTAGTTCATCCGCAAGTTCTAATCCCGTGGTGCTACTGGATTCTGTTCACACCGTCAATTACATTAAAAATTTGATACGAATATCATATAACTTTCAACAATTAATACATAAACTTCATAGAGTAACAGTAAATGGAATTTGAAATTCCTTATTGTAAGCCTCCACACAACTGCTACTTTTTTTTAAAAAAAAAAAATTCTCTTTAAACTTTTCACCTTCAATGGTCTCGATTTGGACGAAAATACTTGCCAGATAAATACAGGCCAGATTGATGTTTTCATAAAATACTAGCTACCTTGCTTAGGGACGGAATTCAGAAGTCATATGGGTGGAGAACACTTCAGTTGAATTTGTGGAATCAGTTACAAGACTGTGGTTTCTTCGAGCCAATTCTGCTGCCAAACACTCCTTCAGAACAATCACTACCTGGCTCATGTTTGGCCTTTTAGTAGATTTTGGAGATAAACATGCCAATGCTAATTCAACAGCTTTCCAGACAGAATTAGTGTTGAAATCTCCTTACAGTCTTTGATCAATAATACCTCCAATATCTCCATTATCAAGCATGAAACTAACCCACTGGCTTAGGTGAATCCTCTCATTGCCTCTGCTAAGAATGGCAGATCGGCTTGTGATTATTTGTAGGAGGACTGCCCCAAAGCTATAAACATCACTTTTCTCAGTTACCCTGTTTGTGGTATAGTATCTACAAGACAAGACAAATTAGTTGTTTTATTATTTTGATTAGCTCTATCATATGTAGTCTTTAAAATTTGAAAGCTTCTAAATAGTATGAGAAAACAAATAAAACAGAAGCTTACTCAGGATCAAGGTATCCAGGAGTTCCAGCAACAATTGTAGACACATGGGTGTCACCATCTGTGGGGAAACTTTTGGATAGGCCAAAATCAGCTAGCTTTGCTTGAAAATTCTCAATTAATAGGATGTTTGGAGTCTTTACATCCCTATGAACTATAGGAGGCTTACAACCACTGTGTAGATACTCCAATCCTAAAACATTTTTATCCTGTTAAACTTATTGCAGGAAAAAAAAGAGAAGAAATTTAAGCAATTGGAAATGAAAATGCTGAAGTCAATTTGATTGCTAACCTTGTGCTGCATCCAATGCAATTTGAAGTTTTCTTTCCCAATTCAAGACATTTGCGTTGCGCTCATCTAAAAAAATAAAGTTCAATATTATATTTTGAAATGGTCGTATAAAATTGACAAAAGAATATTAAAGATGAAAATTTTTTTTTCTCATTTTATTGAAAACCAACCTAAAAGATGTGAGTCTAAATCTCCATTGTTCATGTACTCGAAGATTAGTGCCATGTTATCTCCTTCAAAGCAGTAGCCAATGAGGTTGGTCAAGTTTCTGTGATGACCTGTCATAAGAAGCTTAACCTGTAATTGAAAGCCATATCTTAAATCAATATATATATATATATATATATATATCTATATATATGTAGGATTTATTTTAAAAACAACCCTGCAAAATCCAAAAACAAGACCACCAGAAACAAAGCAGTAGGAAATTAAAAGAAAACAGAAACAAGAATGGAACAAAGACATGAATTTTCTTGGTTCGGATTGCAAACAATCCTATGTCCAAGACAGAGGTTATAAGCCTCTAGTCCAATTCAATATAGCGTTCTAATTACACCTCAGAGAAAGAATTTTGGGCTGTCAGTACTCATAGATGTGTGACTCAGTTTCTCACACTTTCTTAGGAAACAAACACGCCCCTTTTTTTCAGTACAAAGCCCCAAAGAATTTCCCAACAAATTCTTTGTTTCTAGACTCTCTTTCTCTAACTCTTAGCAGGAATATTCAGGAAGTATTTTGATTAATACTCTCAATAATACCCAAACGCCTATTTATACTAATAATTCTCATAGCTAGAGTCAAACTCAATAAGACCAAATTGACTCAAACTAAGCTGTAGTCCTAGTATGAAAAGGAATTTGTCCAGGTCAGCGTGCAACGAATCATGTGGAGACACATAAGCTCCAACAATATATATATAATATGTTACCAAGATCAAGAAATTCACATTCAAGATTGAAATACATGCCTCTGCTTGGAACTGTTGCTACCCCTGAACGGAAGAAGGAGAAAGCTTCTTGACAGCTACTCGAGTGTCACCTATGAAGCCATGATAAACTGTTCCAAATCCACCTCTTCCAAGAACTCTTTCAAAGTCGTTTGTCATTTTTAGGACCTCAGAATATGAAAATTGGTGCTTTTTAGCCTCGAACAATCCATTTTGAACGTCGGATTCTGCAGCCACTGTGATGACTCTTGGTGGCACTGTGGTTTCATGGCTTTGACTTATGAGAAAATTTTCTTGCTTGGCTTCATAACTGGCGTTTCTTAACAAATATAACTAACTCTAGCTATCTACAGGGTTGAACAATAACCACCTTTTTTTTTTACCTTGTTTCCTTTTCCTTTTTACGCCCATCAGAATAGCTGCTGCTGCTAAGAGCAGTAAGACCAGGCCACCAACTGATACTACTATTGGAATAACTGTATTGTTCTTCTTGCTTCTTTCGCAGAGAGATGAGGTATTTTGATTTATGTTTTCTACCCCGGTAATACTACTATTTCCTCGCCCACCAGGAGTGTCAATATTACCAAAGCTGATGAACGGAAAATCGATAGTTGTACTAATCAGATGTGATATTGTACTCGCAAATGTTTCTTCACTCTTCCAAGCACAAGTACTATACAAATATTAAAAACTCTTAAGTTAAAATTAATTGAAGAAAAAACTTTTGTCACAATTAATTGTTGTTCGGAGGGAATTTGTGTTGGAAAGTATTTTAGAAACAAATGGGACCACATAACTCCAAAGCCTTCAAAATACTACAATTTTAGTTGAAAATTTTCTGTTCTAGTGAAAAAAAAAAAAACATAAATATGTGTTAATTATTTATTTTGACAAATCCTTAATGATAAGGAGCCATTATTGGATTTGTCAATTAATTCAGCTGGAATTGAACCTGTGAAGTTGTTTCTCTCTAGTTTTCTGCCAAAAAAAAAAAAAAAAGATAATGAAATAACAATAATTTTATTTCCTATTACGTATAATTAAGTAAATTTCCACTAGAAAGTTGGTGTAAATAACTCACAAGACCCTCAGGTATGGCAACTGAGATAGAAATTTCGGCACGGGTCCAGTTAAACCGTTGCTTGATAAGTCCCTGTAACAAGTCACGTAGGTTTTACATTTTTGGAATTAAGATATACAATATCTCCGGAATTTGGAAAACATTTTCATGTTTAAAAATTTGCATATTGCGCATTAAGTACTTACAAAGATTGTAACATAGTGAGGTTGGATATATGTGAAGTTATTTCGCCAGTCAACCCACTAGATGACAAGTTCCTGATTGTGTTAAATTAATCAAGTAAAAAAGAGTTAAAAGTATTTTAAAAATCCAAAGACATATAATTAAAAGCACAACAAAGGCATTATAAGCTTACAAAGACGTGATTCTTGGAGGATCAAAACCATGGTAGCCACAATTTAGACCTTCCCCACAAGTATTTTATGGGAGCACATGGATCTCCACCCCAGTTTTTCTTCCCTCCATAAGTTGACTTTATCATTGTAATGGCTTCCACTAATATTATTTTAACATTATATAATACAATTAGTCAAGACAATTATTCTAATGCTATATGATTAACATCATTAGCAAATCAACAAAAAAATCATATTTATCTGTTGGTGATGAACATCCCATCATCTTGGTTTGTCTTTGACTGAGAGAAATCCACCGAAGTGTAGATCTGAATAGCATTAAGCATCGACGGTAGAGTTGATTTTTTGGTTTTAACGATCGAAATAGTATAGTTTCCAAAAGCACTTACGGTTAAAGGAGATGCACGCTCTATTGTGGTTGCGTTCAAGTACTCAGGGGTATAAGATTTGTAGAACATCTCCCCATTTATAATGATATCAAATGATCTTGTCTCCTTGGCTTTGAGCTTTGGAAGTTCGGCAAAGTGCTGAAATACATAGAAGGCCTTGCTTTCATCGAAGGTGTCCCAACCATAAAGCAAAGACTCGCTTGCGTTTGTTGGTGTGGTTGCGGTACTCATGATCTCAGACGGTAGCTTGTAGGCTTTTCCAGGATTCACAGCAAGCGGTGTGCTTATTGTTGTCCAGTTTGGCTTGTAGTTGTTGTTGTCCCTATAGAACCATGTGCGATCAAAAGCGTCGTAGGGATACCTGAAGTAAAAAAAACGTTACAAGTATTTGAGTCTTAAATGGCATACATAGAAATATTGCTTCAATAATTTACCTATTCACCTGCAACTTTAGGACACAAATTATACAAACAAAATTACACCATTTTACATGTCAATTTCTAACTAGTTAAAAACGATCAGGTGATATTTAGATTTTTCTAAGCGATAACAAGATAGAAGTGAGGCTAATTCATTGTGTATATATGCATCTCATGTGAAACAATTTGCTGTACCAAATGAATATTGATCAAGAGTACCACTTGACAGGAGAGCTACAAACCTGTATGATTGATTGGTGACTGTCCCGAGATCCGTGCACCAGAAGAATGCCAATGACCCTGTCTGAGTAATGTAGCTGTTATTAGGCAAGGGCCTTAATTCTAGTGATGAAATCAATGATATCCCAGTGCCATTATTGACAAGGCAAACACGCACATAGTCCTCTAAGGGAACATGTATGATCTCCTTACTGTCAATATAGATTATGACTGTGTCCCAGTAATTAGCCCCGAGGTGGATATCAAATCCCGGTGTGTAACTTCGGTTGTCATAATTCCCATAATAAAATCCAGCTCTGATCAAGTAAGGAATGCCTCTTGTGACGTTTATTGTGTAACAATTTCTGATTCCTTCAAGGAAGGTCCTGAGATGTGCTAGTTGTTTCTGACAGCCAGCTTGGTATTCCGGTGTCTAACTCTTACTCTTACCGGTGTTAATAAAGGGCTCGTCGGAGATGTAATTTATGCCTATTGATGGCTCAGAGTAGCTCAATGAAGTTTTGGGCAGGCCATAATCTAAGCTAATGAATCCTGAGGCCGAATCACAAAAAGCGAAACAAGGAACAAACATATTAGCTATATAAATTAGTCAATTTGAGATATTGTATTAAGTTACATGCCTGATTGATCAGGATTCTGCGCATGAACAAAAAGTCCAAAGAAACAAACGACAAGCAAGGTAAAGAGACAATGCTTGAAAATCTCCATTGCCTTCATACTAAGATGCACGAACCAACCTGCTAATTAAGTAAATTTTTCTTTTTCTTTTCTTTTTTTTACGTAAAATTCATAAGTGCCATAATGTGATAAGTAGTAAAAGCTCAGTACCAAAGCCGGGACATGGAATAATGTAGTAGAGGTTCTTATGATTATCACAAAATTTCTTTTGTTGCACGTCCAAAGCCACAGATTGGCAAATTACTCCGAGTCAATGATCCTTTTGTCAACGTGAATGCTGGATTGATGATAGAATATCATTATAGGCACTAAATTAATCATTTCGTCTTGGCAAAGCATCCGGTTGACCGATTATTCTTTAATCTTTGTACAGCTTACATTTCAAAAAACAGGCATAGCTGGCCAATTTATTTAGTGAGCTCATTGGATGGAAAGAAGTCTCCCGCCTTTGGAAATTATATATATATATATATATATATATATATATATTCCTTATCTTTTGAGAATTCCTTGGAATTGTTTCTAGTTAATTTAAGGATGTTGTTTGCCACATTCTGTGTCGCTGCTGAGCCCAAGACCAGGGGAATTCTGCTGTCCCTTCTCTCTCTCTCTCTCTCTCCAATCCACAAAATAGTTTACAAAATCATCAAGTAAGTGGGCCTTATCCATTGACCATCGACGAATTTTTAAGTATTACCGATAACTTCAAAACTTCCTGTTAAAAAAAGAATTTAAAAATATTATATTTCATTACACTCTGACAAATTAGACTGGGACACAAAAAGAATAAGACCCATCAAAAGGTTGGTTGTCCGAGAGGCTCGTTTTTATATTACATGACAGTTGGAAAAAAAAAATAATGCAGCTAAAAGAAAAGAAGATCAAGAAGACTTGTGCACGTTCTCTGGATTATTAGAAACCGACATGTGTAAATTTATCTGGTATATTAAATGGAATCGAAATGTTAATTAACATTTTTTTCGTCTCTATATATTTATATGTTGGGTTTTATCAAAAAACAGAAAACGGAAGATGCTCTTTTCCCCAGCGACTGACATAATATATAGGAGCAGATAATGGAACAATTAACATTCATACACACAATATAGGTACAGGATGAGCTTATTTTACAGAAAGTCTAAACTCAAAAATATGCAAATATTCCTTCAATATATAAATATTTATATGCGATCATTTGTTATTTTGTTAACTGGCACTCGATTCATTCTCACTGTCTATGCAATGTAGAAAGTTTTTTTTTTTATTCCCTCTATCTTTTATGCATCTTTTTAATTTTCAGGAAAAAAAAAACACAAAGTACCAAACTAAATATAAAGTTTGCTAGCAGGAGATTCATTCGTTCAAAGTGTTATATCAATATAATTTGAGTTATATACAACAGCAGAAGATCGACTCTTGAAGGAAGAAAAATGGCCGACAAATAAATAAAAGTAACGGTCAAAACGACACCTAAACAAATAAACGACGTAAAGGATAACAATTGAATAAACGAGAATGCGGACACAAACAACAAAATAAAAGAGAAATAAAATGAAGAGAAAAAATCACATATATTTCCTGGATTGTGTTTCATTAAAATCTCCTTTTATTTATCCATATTGCAATTAAACTAAATATCTTTGTTGTTAAAACTAAAAAAAAAAAAAAAACCAATCTTTTAACACGTGCAACAATGAAACGACAGTCAACATAAAAACGACACCTACGGCTACAATGCAATGGTAGTAATTCCAAGGGAAATCGCAACTTTTTCAACTTTTTCAGTAAATAGTAGTTTTTGAAAATATTTCTAGTAAATAGTATATTTATGACATAAATTATTGATATATTGTTAATAAGAATTATTTATTTCCTAAAAAAAGAATTATTCACAATAAATAAAGGTAAAAATAATTTGTTTACAAATTCAATTTCTTTACTGTACAAATGAGAATTATTTACATTGTAAATAAAAAGTAAAAAATTATTACAATATACGTGCTTTTACTACAAATATTTTTAAAATATGTTATTTATTTCAATAAGTTTTTTAAAAAATTGTTATTTACTATGATTTCCCTATACACGAGAAGAAAGAGGAAACCAAGCAACTACAAAAATTACTTATGAACATTAGGATTGTATTTATTCATGACTACTGTTTTGCAACCAATAAATTTATGTAGGTCCTTCACCTAGGTTATATATAAACTTCGTTCTTTACTTTTTTCCTTTTCCATTTACCAAACATGGTGAGTTTCTATCCGCTATAAGAATTTGCAAATAAAATTGTGTAGCAATTAAATTCTGCAGCGACTATATATGGTCATCAACCACGACGTATAAAACATAACTCTACATAATTAGATAGTACATACCATCATTTTGGTCTGTCTCCCACTGCGAGAAGTCTGCCAATGCGTAGATCTCAAGGGCGTTAATGATTGGTGGTAGAGTTGAATTAGTGAAAAGTTATATTTTCCTCCATCAGTACTCATTGTTGATGCTACGCTTGATATGGTGTCTACTCGTGAGGATTTGGGGACAAAAGGATGATTATACCATAAATTTCCATTAAAGGTGATATTGAAATGCTCTGGACTGGTTGGCTTTCAGCTCTTCAAGTTCAAAAAGTGCATGTACATGTAAAATTCGTTGCCTACGATACCCCACTGGTCCGGATCTGTGACACCCGTTATTCCCCTAAGGGTATTAAGGTAATTAGATTAATTTTTAGTATATATATATAAAAAAAAAAAAAATCAGAAAATTGAGAGAAACTTGAGACTTTCTCTCTCCTCTTTCTCGCTCTAGAATTTTCTCTCTTTCTCCTCAAATCTCGTTTGAGATTCCGGCGTTATTTTTCGACACCTCCTATACCAGTGGGAAGCTCTCGTTGAGCTGAGTCCAACGAGGTGTCGTGCCACCCAAAACACCACCGGAGGAGGGCTCACGCGCCGCCCAAAGTGGCGGTGAAACCCATATTTTTCCGACATCGTTTCTCTGCCGTCCGACCACCAATCGACGTGATTTTGGTGTCTATGGACTCAGTGTGAGGAGAGGAACAAGATGGTACCAATTTCCCAGCTCAATTCTGGCTGGAACAGCTTCGCCGGAGCTGCCCCGTCGCCGCCGTGGAGCCGTCGTCGGAGCCGCCGCATATGGCAGCGGTGTAGCACACCGCCGGTGCCAAAATGATCAGAGGGCGACGGCGACCAAGACCCCTCGGTCAATTGCACCGTTCCGCCGCCCCTTGCCGGAGAACGAAGACGCCCGCCACCGTCGCCGTGGGTGAGATTGGGTTGGCCATTTTAGGCCGTTTTGTGCCAAATTGAAGGCACAAACACCTTCAGAGGACCGAGAGGAAGAAATTCGATACCTCAATTGCACGAAATGATGGCCGGAGGACGGAGAACGGCATCTCCGTCGTGCACCGCCGTGGAGCTAGGTGGAGCCGCCGTTCCACGCTGTGTTGAACTGCCCCACCGTAGGGGAAATACTCAGAGGAGGCCGGGGAACAATTCCCCCACCTCAATTTCACGGTATCTCCGCCGGAGATAGGAGATCGGAGCCGCCGGTTGTGGCCGTGAATTCCGTCTTCGATTTGCTATGTTAGAGGTCGAATTGAATGAAATTGACATCACCATTGAACTCAGAAGGGTCGAATTAGGGGGGGTAGGCTCGAGCTCAGCCCTCAACGGAGCCAACCGCCGCCGGTCAACGGTGGTCAACGCCGGTCAACGGTGGTCAAAGGGCAAAATGGGATTTTGTGATCCGGACCTCCGATCGAAGATCCGAGACCGCCTCCTGACTCGTTTCGATGCTCTGGATGCAATGGTGACCTCCGTTCGAGCAAATTCCACTCCGATGAAAATCATCCGGTACCAACTGCACGCGAATCGAGGCAATTCAAACAGCAGTATCGGAGTCCAGAATGACGTTTTCAAGAATGTATGATCTCCAGGAAGCATTCCTAGCCATTCATAGTCGCTCGAGGAGCACTACAGAGGATGCTTCGTAGATACAGCGAGATACAACTGAATCTGCTTTGCTTGGAGTTCAAGGTCAAGGATGTGTGGAGCTAACGTTAATTGATTCCAGGATTAAAAGATTGTTGATAAGCTTGAAAGGTAGGGATTCTATTACTCATCTTTTGAGAGGTTTTTATAGAATTAAAATTGATTGTTTTGCCGCAATATATATATATCTATGTTGAACTGATATTATATGATTATCACATATGAAACTATGACATGGACTCGTCTTGTATTGTACGGCGAGGAACATAATGAATTGACACATGTTATAAATTGAGAAGCATGGTTAGGAAAACTAACTCTATTAATAATGATTTAATATAGAGAAATTGTGAGACATGAAAAGGGCGACGGTTACGTCCTTGGGCATGAATACCCTAAAAGGTAAAATAGGGGGAAGGTGATGACGCTTCCTTGGGTTGAAAGTCCTAGAACACACTGTACAGGAATTGATTTGGTGAGGACTCGGGGCTTGATGTCCCCTCACCGGAACACCCTTGGAATGTTTATAGGGTGATCAAGTGCGCCCATTTGGGTTTCGATGAGTTGAGTGATACTCAATTTAACATGGATACCTAGGAACAATGATGATTGTTAATATTTGTATAAATGTGTAATTATGACACTTGGTAATGATTAACTACGGTATCCATAAGATGTGATCATAATAAACCTCATAATCTGGAATATGATGTAACTTACTAACCATGCAGATTTTAATGTGGTAATGATAGAGGTGAGTAATAGCTTTCTCTACTGAGCATAGTGTTGCTCATTCCCTTATGTTTATATCTTTTCAGGACTCACTAAGTGTGAGGTGGCTACAAGAAATATAGTTGAGGAAGTGATGTAACTATATTACATTGGGACTGCTTCAATCGTTGAGAATGTTCTTCATGATAATGTAAGCATCAATTGTTACTTTCTGTGACTGTATCATAATGTGTTGAGGGTTAAAATGATGATGACAACAGTTTATATTATTAAATTTAAGGTGCTACATTAAAACTGTGGTTTATTTATCGTTTATATTTTTATTTTTGAGTTGAGAGTTTTCATTTAAGTCCCGGGCAAATTTTATTTTTAAGGTTTTACTTTTATTATTTATTTTTATTTTATCTCATTAAAAACTGTTAACCCCTATATAGGGGCGTTACAGGATCTGAGGTGTCCCAGTAGATATCCAGATGGGAACGTCCTTCTAATGGTGTGGCGGCGGTCATCATGACAACAGATGGCGGCTGGTATATGTTTCTGCCGGTGTCCACGGTAAGTGATCTGTTTAATTTACGTGCCTACTTACTGTCGTTTTTCCACTAGATTCGATTAAAAATATCATCTGGATACGTTAAGTAGAAAAAAAATGAAATTAATTAAAAAAATGCTATTTCTTTTCATAAGAATAGGAGAATTAGACATATTTATGATGCTTATCATGAGTTAAACGCCAAAAAAATGGAAAGATTATAAAAAATTATCATTGATGATGCAATCACCACATGTATCAGCATAAGAAATAGCAAAAATATACGAACATATCACTATCGACGATACTATATAAAAAGCAACGTTGTTAAAAAATGAAGGGTTATTAACACTAATTACTTCTAAACTTTAGGGTATTTCTTAGTTTGCCTCTTAAATTTAAAAAATCACCATTTTATCCTTATTTTAAAGATCCTTATTTTGTCTCCTATTTCTAATTTTCTGTTCAAATAGACAAAATTAATCCTATATGATTTGCACATAGGTCACTTGTAATAGCAAAAATAAGATTTATCACTCTCAAGTTTTTTTTTTTTTTTTTTTTTTTTAATATTTACACTCTCATTTAACCTTTTTTTAATACATTTCTTCTCGACATTATTCGCCTATATCTCCTCATCTTTAATGCATAACTCGTCTGCTTAAATATTCAAATTACGATATCGGTAAATAATATCAATTTATTAAAAGAGTTATGCATTAAAAATGAAAAAAATGTATAAGCAAATCCTTCCTAAATTAGAGTTCATATAAAAAAAAAAAAAAACAAAGGCATCAAGTAAGACTATTAACATGAAACAAAACTTAAGAGTTTTTGCTCTTACAGGTGACCCGTGTGCTAATCACGTAGGCTTAATTATGTCTATTTGAATAAAAAATAAAAAAAATTAGGAGACAAAATGAGGAGTTTTGAAAGTTCAAAAATAAAATAGTAATTTTAAAAATTTAGGGGTAAAGTGGAGATTTTAAAAATTTTAGAGGGTAAAGTGATGATTTTTAAAATTCTAGTGGTAAAGTAAAGAACAACTTAAAGTTTAAGGGTCATTAGTGTTGATAATCCAAAAACGAAAAGATGACTCACCTGTATGTGTTTTCAGATGATCCCATATCCAAACGCTGACATAATTTCAATGACCCAGATGGAACCCTGTAAATGACATCCTCCAAAGTCCTCAATTCCAACGCTGAAATAGATGGTGTCCATGAGCCGGTGTTGACCAGACAGATGCGGAATGGCCTTGTAAGGAAACATGTATGATCTCCTTTATAGTACGATGGGATACGTCATAGAATCCCACTGTATCCCAATAATTGCCTCCTAAATGCAGATCAAATTGAGGGACAGTATTTTGACCGTCGTAGTTTCCGTGGAGAAACGTCGCTCTGATCAAGTACTTGGTTTCTCTTGTGACATTTATTCTGTAGCAGTTCCGAATTCCTTCAGGGAAGCTTCTGAGATGTGATAGCTGTTGTTGAAACTTGCCTTTGTATTGGGCTGCTATGTTGTAACTTACGCCGGTTTTGATGAAGGGCGGGTCTGAAAAGTAATTTATTCCTGTAGTCGAAGGCTCTGAGTAGCTTTCGTTTCTGGGCAGTCCGCAGTCTAGGCTAATAAAGCCTGAGACAAAAGGTAAACAACATCCAAAATAGCGATACTTATTGGTGTTGCAGATTTTTAATTTTTAAAACAAATGAGAATCATACAAATGTAAAAAAGAACAATTGAAAAATATGATGATGAAGCTCTAGTTAACAAAATTGACGTCAATAATTTTATTACTATACATACAATGGTCATCAAAGAGTACTTTCAAATGTAGTCTTTGAACATGTATATATCTTTGAACATGTATATATCTCGGTTAACTTGACAAACTAAAAATGCTTTACTAGATATGCTCGTCCTGATATAGTGATGAGCTGGGCCGGGCCGGCACGGTCTATCATTATTCAAGGCACAGCTCGGCCCATAAATATTGATGGGCTGGGCCAACATATATTGGCCTGTGAAAAATCATGATAGACTGACCCATCTCGGCTCATGTAAGACCCATATAGGCCCACAATAGGCCAGCCCACTGAAGGCTCATTGTGGACCAATTTCATTTATAATGTTTTTTTTGTTGTATTGTGTTTTTTAGTAATTTTGTAAACATCTTATGTATAATTATTCTGATTATACTTTTTTTTCCTTATCAAGATTTTGTCCCACTAGATTTTCTTTAGAAAAGTTTTTAATGAGGTAATTCTAAATAAAATATCCATTTTTATATTTTATTGACTATTCAAACTGTTATATTTATTAACTTATTTAAAAATTTAAAATAAAAAATAAAAATTAATTGCTTAGATGGGCTAACCCATCTAAACTCACGATGGGCCAAAATGGGCTTACCCATTCTAACTTATAGATGGGCTCAAATGGGCCAGCCCATTCAAGACCTACGGTCCGGCCCGGCCTGGCCTATGTAAAATTGGCCCGTGGTATGTGTTGGGCCGAGGTAATTCTAATATGGGCCAGCCTAGCCCAGCCTACAAAATTCATGGGTTGGATCAACCCGGCCCATGCAAAGGAGGATGGGCCGGGCCAGGCTGGGCCAGCTCGTTCTTGCATCTCTATGCTTTACTAGTACTCATCAAGTGTTACTTGATGAGAAGTTGTTTTTTTTTAAAAAAAAATTTCCCTTTATTTTCTTAATGGGGTGTTATTGAATTGTTCTTTTTCTTGCTTCTCAAATGCATAAGTTAAACCTTTTTTTCCCTATTAACTTGAACATAGTTGTATTTAAACAACTTTAATTTCCAAAGATTATGTTCTTTACTTTTTAGCATTAAAAAGTTCATTTTTCTATATGATCCTTCGTTAATATTTCGGAGAAATAGTGAAAATCACATGCCTAATTGATTCTGTGCATGGACAAGCACAGGAGCTAAAACAAGCAAATAGTTTTGCGAAGAAGAAAGCAGTGAACATGTCCATTACTATCGTAATGTACTTAGGCGTCTAATTAAGTAATTAGCGACAAACTCATTGCTAACTCATTATACTTTTAGCCTCTTGTAATGCAGACACTTTATATATACGTAATTTAAAAACAGCATTATATTTTGGTATAAAAAATAAATAAATCCCCTAAAAAATATAAAAATAAAAAATAAAATAAAGTAAGCGTATTAAATACGTGGTCAAGTTGTCTTGCCTGCGCAGAGATTCTCTTGCAAAGTAATAGATTATCAATCCACCACTTGAAGGAATTTTAATTTTATTTTTTTCCTTTCCCCTAATAAGCAATTTGCCACTTGTGTGTCTAATTCAACGCGTCTAAACTTTTAACATATAATGCGGGTCCAAGACTAAATTTGTAACTACTAATATTCCACAAGTACTAGTACTCCTAAATCTCAAAGGTTGAGCTTACACAATTGGTTAATTGACCTTCGTAAAGCACAAAAATTTCATTATGAATATCCTTAATGGGCTATGTTTTCCTTTTCTAAGATATAAATAGAAGAAACAGTTGCAGGGCTTGCGATCATTCAGGTTAATACTATAGTTTCGAATTGACCAATTACGTAGTTACGTGCATTCTAGAATAGAAAATTTAGAGCCCATTCTGAAACATAGGTTTGAATCAAAACATTTTAGTTCAAATCAGTTCTCTATGATTTTTCTTTTCTTAAAAACTTGAATTGCTATAGCGTTTTTATTTTCCAACCTCTAGTTCGAACAAATGTTCCAAACGGGCGGCTCTTAATTTATTGTCAATTTTTTTGAGTTGATTAAGTTGATAGAGATCTAGTATGGAGTTTTCTGCCCTTAAAGTCAACACATGCCATTTGCGCCATATTCTCAGAGCGCTTGATGTTTCCGTGTGCTTGAGAGCAATTCAGCAGCAACATGTTTCCCCTTTTAGCAACTCAGAATCCAACTTTGTTTTCTCTTTACTCCAATTATTCCTTGTCATTCTAGCAAGTGCAAGATTTTCAATTATGAAAGGGTAATCATAATACCAAATCATTTCTGACTTAAAACAAGTTTTGCACGGATTAATGATAAAAAACCGGCTTCTAATGAATTGTTTAAAATGCATGATCATGACTAGAAGACCATAGTTGATCTTTACCTTAATCCCGAAAAGTGCTTGTAATTTACTTGCAAGAGGCCTTCATTTTAGCTCCTTCGATAGTTGCAGTAGATGTATTAATAATTATGTTCTTAACCTCAGTTACTAAAGAAAACCGCTGGAATATTGGACCAAATAAGTTCACGGTCAATATTTCCTGCAAGTCAGATAACAGTTGTAAGCAACTATAAATCCTGCCATTTTCTTTATTGTTTACATAGAACGTGCTTAGAGGATAAGTACATAAAGAAGACTTACGCAGAAGTCGTCCATATTTATGAGTTGCAAGTCGTTAGCCTGTTTTTTTCGGATAGCATATCTATAAAGAGCTGAGTTTTCCGTGCTCCAACTTAAAATAATAAGAAAAATTAGGTTGAATGACCTTTTTTATAGCCTATATAAAAAAAATGACTATAACTTTTTAGATTTAGGTAAATAGTCGTTTTTTAAGTGATAAACTGAGTTAAATGAGAAACTCTCAAGTTTATCACCGATAAACTTAGCCTTTCTTATAGCCTATATAAAAGAAATGACTATAACTTTTTAGATTTAGGTAAACAACCGTTTTATCAATGACAAATTGAGTTAAATGAGAAATTTCTCTAGTTTATCAGTGTTAAACTTGATAAATTCAAATTTATTACTGATAAACTCGACGAGTTTGAGTTTATCAGTGATAAACTGATAAGCTTTTTGAGTTTACTAATGTTAAACTCGATAAACTCAAGTTTATCATTAATAATCAACAATTTGCCTAATTTTAAAAAATTACAGTTATTTTATTTTAAAAATACTTAAAAAAAAAGCCATTTACCTCTATATCTAAAAATAATGACTCTTATGTAATCATAAGGGCCTCTATATTTTTCAAATAAAAATATTCAAAGTTTCTATGCCAAGAATGGCATCAGTAACCACCCATAGAATGTCTTCTTCTTCTTCTTCTTTTTTCTTTTCCTTCTTCGATCAAGATGGATTCAACGTTTGATACTTTACGACCGCACTAATTTGAGGTCCTTACCTAATTAATAGACCATGCAACTTTGGGCTATGATCTGGTGGGAGCGAAACTAGGCCCATCTTGTGAGTAGATCCTTTTTTCCTGGTAATAAAAATTACACTACATAGCATATGTATAGGAGTTTGAAATAGAACAATTTTTTAAAATACTTTAGGAATAACAAAATTTCGTAATTACTACTATGATTTTCACATTTTATAATGTTGAAAAGTTATCTGGTAATTACTATAATGATTTTTATTTTTTCTATTTACAGAATCTTTTAAAATTTTTATACTATATTTAACATGACTTGTAAGATTGTGCTATATGTCTTCACTCTTTTTTTCCATAAAATTGAGTAGAAACGAGTTCAAGATCTTTCTATTTCATTAGTTGGCTCCTAAATTTCTACCATAAACGAAGTAAATGGGGGTGGAATGGGATGGGTGTTCCCCTTAGTAAAGGCATATCAATCTTTTTCACTAGCTAACAGATGAACGCGATTTAATTTCAAGTGTTTCTCTCTTCTTCTTTTTTTTAACTGATCTCAACTTTTCGTCGCAAAGAAAACAATAGATTTGAGTATATTCATCAATCGGCTCAGAAAATCAAGAGCATATTCAAAATATATATAATTTTTCCCTTTATTTGAGATTTTAAACCTTCCCTTTCCAGACTGGCGATTCTTTACCTTATAATTTAAGTTTTGTTTTCGAGATATATGAAGAATGAATTTCTAGTCCCAATTTCAAGTCCCATATATATATGGTCGTCTCACATGCATACGCACATTGAGCTCCAAAGAGAGGAATGGTTGAGTACTACATATACATCTAAACCATCTTGTTAAGAAGAAAAATAGTGCGGATTTTCAAGAATAGACCTGGATAAATATTAGAAATTGGCATAATCATTGAAGATCAAACCAATAAATTGCAGAATTCCATAAGTAATTAGCATTTTTGTTATGATTAGAATCTATTAAAGAGCAAAATTTTTATGAAAAAGTAAACAATCAACATATACTCAATATAATGTTCTTTATATCTCGAAATTTGAAAGAGAGAACGTTGATTATTATGATATCACGAGAGGGATACCAACTGTAGAACATGTTAAAGCAAACACATACATCATTAAGCGCCATACAAAGAAGAAATACAAGAAGATGAAATATCAAAATGAAAAGAAATTTCTCAGTACACCATATTTGCTGGGACAACAGGCTACCTTGCCAAGGGACCGAGTTCGGTTGTCACATTCATAGATACAAGTCCTATCGAGTCTGTGTTGACTGAGTCATGCGACTATTATTCCTCTTACCTACTTCGACTTCCAAACAATCCTTTAGTTCATTCACGACCTGACTCATGTTTGGCCTTTTAGCAGATGATCGAGATACACATGCCATTGCTAACTCAACTGCTTTCCAAGCAGAGTTGGCCTCAAAATCTGCATTTAACCTTGGTTCAACTATGCTTTAATATCTCCATTAGCAAGCATGGATTCGACCCATTGGATTATGTGAATCCTGTCCTGGGTTCTACTTATGGCAGGCCGTCCTGTTATTATCTCCAAGAGAACAACGCCAAAGCTGAAAACATCACTTTTCTCTGTTAGCCTGCTTGTTGTGGTGTACCTGCCAAAACAGATCATACAATTACTAAATGTTAGTTATCCCTTTTGTTTTAGTAATATTCTTCCTATTGCAATAGATGCTTTATAAAACTGACCACAATTTTTCTTGCTTATCTGGTTGATGTTTGTGTCTTGCAATTTCATCTTTTCCTCTTAATTTCAGATGTACTTAAAATTTTGAATTAGTGTGATTATTACGTCTAACCTAACAATATCATTTATGTTGTCTAAGTTTTACTTTTGAAGATATATAACGCACAAAATAAAAATTAGCTAATGAACTTACTCGGGGTCAAGGTAACCGCGGTACCAGCAACTCTTGTGATCACATGAGTGGCGTCCTCATCAGGAGGGAACACTTTCGATAGGCCAAAATCAGCAATCTTGGCTTGGAAACGTTCATTTAACAAGATATTTGGTTGTTTTCACATCTCTATGAATTATTGATGGCTTACAGCCGCTGTGCAGGTATTCCAATCCTATATTTTGAAGTTTCTCCACAATTCACTCCTTCTTTCAAAGTAAAAACAATAATAACAATAAGAAAAAAAAAAAAAAGGTTCTCAAGTGATCATGTTGCTACCTTGAGCTGCATCTACTGCTATTTGAAGTCTCCCTTCCCAGCTCAAGACATTTGCATTCTCGTCACACTACAATCAAAAAAGGAAAAAAAGGGTTTAAAAAAAAGTTAGCCTTTCGGGCTTAATTTCTTATTTTTCCAACAGTGATTGAAAGGAAAAATGTGGATTGAAAAATACTTAACACCAGCTAGCAGCTAGCTAATAAGATCTAGACATAAAAACCAAACCTGATAGATGTGAGTCTAAATCTCCATTGGCCATATACTCATAAATAAGCGCCTTGTTGTTTACTTCATTGCAATATCCAACGAGGCTAGTCAAGTGTGCATGATGAACTCTCAGAAGAAGTTTAACCTGTAATTCAAAGTGACATGAGATGATCTTTCTTAAATTTGTATGGACAGATAGGCTCAATAATTCTATGTGAAAATGTGTGATGTATATGCAGAGTACCTCTGATT